>MU224437.1:1048382-1064735 GCA_018584345.1 Thuja plicata
GAGAAGGGTTAGAACCCAGGGTAGAAGTGGGTGAGATGGGTTAGGTTAGGGTTTAAGGGAATATTAATAAATGAAATAAACTTATTTAATTCATTTAGAAATATAGGATTTAATTATTAAAACAAATGAATTGCTTTTTAATAATTAAGTGACTATAGCCTTTTTAATTAAATTAATAGGCTAGGGGAAATGGGTTAGAATGCAAGTGATTCATTTGATTTAGAGATTTATTTAATTCCATTATAATTAAATACTATAGCCACGTTTGATTTAGATTTGATCTGATTGGTCGATATTGATTTGAGTTGTATGGCTATAGTAGATAATATAAATCAGTGATAAAAATCACCTAGGACATTAAATTGATTTAAAGAATTATGCCAAACAGTAACAGGGTCGTTTGGACATAACTCGAGGGTATGATCACACTTAGGGCAAATAGGGTCCATAGTTGCGACAGACCGAAATTAGGTGGTTACAACTATAAACATGGCCCACACAATTTTGTTTTGGCTAGATGGTAAATGTGAGTTTTTGAAAAAGCCCAAACCCTTGTACAATTAAGATTATATAGATTTGACAACAAATCCCATAAAAATAGAAGAAACTTTAAATGATAAGTAAAAAATATTTTGACAACATTAATATTGAAAACCAATAGCAAAGGCACTAAACTAACACCTAAAAACAATAAGATGATAATATACTGCACATTGTTGAGATTAAATTATATTTGTTTGGACAAAGAAAGCCTATATATTTCAATATATGACCTTCATTCAGAGTTTTAATAGGAGTTTGGATCCACCAAGATTCAGAGTGCGTTGAAATCCATTTGCAACATCCTTAGAAATCTTTGTATTGCAAATATCCTTCATACTCAATCTCATGTAAATTTTTAAAACCGATCAAATTCTTTCATCATATTATCCAAGTGTGTGCAACATTTGATAATTATAGAATACTCAATATTTTAAAATGGATTTCCCACTTCTACACTCTTCCCTATATAAGTATTTAAGAAAACAAAGGATTTTAGAGTTGTAGAGATTAGTAAACTTACCTTTCTAATTCTCAAATTTTCTTTTGCCCCTAGATCTCATCATATCTTCATCTTCTATATAGAGTTTTAAATATATATTTTGAGCCATGAAAAATAAAATGATTGTGAATTACAAATTTATTATCATATACTTAATTTTCAAACATTTTCTAGAAAAAGCCAACAATACTTTTATGGACAATGGTACAAGCTTTCAAAAGTACGCCTAAAAACAAGTAAGAAATCCATTACAAGCCAAATTTTCAAATTTATATAAAAATGAAAATAAAACAAAACTACATGCTCAAAAAAAGTGATTAAATGTATTTTAAAATTAGATTCACCTAAAGAAGAAAGGTCTATTATCTACATAGATGCTCTAAGATATAACTTAAAATTATGTGAATCAAAGATGTGCTTGATTTATACTATTTGGTATTAGGTCAGAAGATAAATGCATCAAAATCCAAAGTCTTCTTTCTAAATTGCTCTCAATTGATTACTCTAAGATTATCAAATTCTTTAGGCTTCAAAATAGAATCTCTTCCAAACAAATACCTTGGCATTCCTCTTTTTGCGGGAACGAATAAGAAATATTTTTGGTCTAATATTGTGTCCTTAATTCAAAATAGAATCTCATTGTGGAATAATTGCTGGTTATCTTTATCTAGGAGAATTCTACTTATCAGGGTGGTGCTAGCAATAATTCCAAATTATATTATGGTAGTCTTGTCAATGCCGAGTGTGACTAGAGTAGAAATAGAGTCTATTTAAAAAAAATTCTTGTAGAAAGGTAATAAGGCACCTCAAAAAAAAAAAATAGTTGGTAGCCTAGGAAAAAGTATGTATGGATAAATGATTTGGTGGAGCTGGTATACATGATTTGGTGAAGAGGAATAAGGCTCTGGGAGCCAAATTGTTGTGGAAATTTTTTGACAGAAATAATTCCTTGTGGGTTGATATTCTAAATGCAAAATATTTAGACTCGCCTAAGCTGGAAAGAATTTTTAAAATTGCAAATCCTCCAAGTGGTTCTCAGATGTGGAATTTTATGTTGTCTTGTAGACATCTCTTTCTTCCTCACCTTTCATGGATTAATCACAATAGTTGCAAGGCAAATTTTTGGGAAGATTCATGGAATGGATTTCCCCCCTTGAGAAGATTTGCTGATATTGATGAAATTAAAATAGTTCTTAAGAGGATTTGGGATGAGAAGGTTAAAGCCTACTTCACTCTTCAGCAAGAAGGCGGTGGTCTAAGAGAAGTTTGGAAGGACTTTCAATTGGCAGCCATTCTGTTGAACCAGAGACATACCCTACTTTCTAAGTTAAAGAAAAGAGCTATCCACTACAAAAATGTAGAAGATAAGCTCATTTGGTTACCAGCATCAATGGGTTCTTATTTTGTTAAACAAGGTTATAAGAATATAGTTCAAAAGGAGAATGACATCCCTTTAATTTTTTTGGGAAAGTGAAGGTTTGCAAAAGGAAGGGGCTTTATTATGGCTTTCTCTCAGAGATAGAGTGTTAACCAATACTAGATTATATGCACTTGGCATAGCACAACCATTCAATTGTACACTAGGGTCACTGATGGTACACAACCATTAAATTGTACACTAGGGTACACTAGGGTCACTGATGGATCCTAGGGAAGATAGAGGCATGACCATAATGGGTCACTTGAAATGTAATGAGACCAAGATTGGTCATTTGATAATGTTTTGATAGTATGGTGATCATTTTGTAATATGATCATGAATAAAGTTTTGTAAGGTCAATATTGATTGTAAGTTGGCCATCAAAGCCATTAAGAGTTGTGTAATGCACTAAAAGTGATAAAAGATGTAATGTTTCATTTATATGCAAAATAGGCCTAATAAAGGCTCATGTAAGGGTTTAAAGAGGCTTTAGGGTCTAGAACTTAGGAATTGGCCCTAAGAGGCCTTAGAAGTTAATATAAATGAAAATACATTTGGGAGTTGTGGACTTGACAACTATGTTGACAACTAGACAACATTAAACAAATGTAGGAATCAGTTTATAACTGATTACAATCGTTTGGAGGGTAGTTGCTTGGTTATTGTCAATTTCTGGAGTGTAGAGGATCTATTTAATAAATATCCATGTGATTTTGAGGGGGAAGAGGTATGTGAAGGTAAAGAACCATTGTAATGTGTTCTTGAAGTAATAAACAAACATTCTTGCACAAACAGTTATTCGGGTCAGTGGGTACAGTCCTTGATCCAGGGCATTATAATGCTTGAAGCCATGTGTTATTGATTTGAGAATGGAGTAAAATTATTTCATTTTGATTTTTTATTGTCTCCATGTTATTATTGTTTTGTATCATTGAAACTTAAGGAAAAGAAGTCGGTTTAGTCTTGACTGTGCAAGCAATCAACATTTTGTTATTTTGAAGTCTTCATGGATTATTAGACTCTCCCACCTTCTGTGGTTAATGTGTTTGGTGGGAGGAGTATAATGTTGTATATTATGTTGTTGTATAGAGTTTAATGCATAGATATGCAAGGATGTGGTGGAAGAGACCACAAATGGAGGCTAGTTGCTGATTGAGGGTGTAGGGAACAACACCAGTCATTAATGTGGGCATATACTCTGAAGGAAGGGTATATTTTATGATGGATATTGGTTATTAGGATCCATGTGGAGGTTTAAGATCCCTTGGGAGGACCTGGAAGTGTGTGGAAGGGTCCTTGTGACAAAGCCCTAGCCTTTTAGTGATTCTTGTTGATTTAAATTCATGTGACACCCCCGGACAAGGATAAATTAGAGGTCACCCCCAAATATTAAAAGCACACCCAAATTAATTTAGAAAATTAGAATACATGGGGAGAACTTGATAACCTTGATGCTACCACTAGAAAAGTGTGAGAGAGGGTCAATAAATATTATAAGGTCTTCATGAAGTTGAAAGAGCACATATGGTGTAGGGCACCCTGAGGAAGACATGAGGGTCACTTGGGTGACTAATAAGGTTGAAGAAGATACAATATTGTAACATGGATATTAATCCATTTGATGTAATGATTTGATCCATGGAGGATGTACAACTTGTAATAATGTACTTGGTGCAAACAATGATGTTATTGCTCCGAATACAGTGGGTTGAAAGCCTAAATGAATATTCTACAGAGGCATATATATGGAACATCAAAAAATACAAAGTAGTTTCTTAGGGGTGATTGATCCCCGCATTCTTTATTATTTTATTCTTTATTATGAGTCCAAAGGGGACTCCAAGACTCTATAACCCTGTATTCACTCCAAATTTTGGCATTTTTTCATTCTTTCAAAAGTCACATCTGAGTGGACATACCACAAAAAAGTGAGTTTTTGGTGAATTTTGATTAGATTTATATTAATAATGGTTGCTTAGGTAATTTTAGACCATTTTTGGTGATTGGGTCAAATTGCTAATGCAACATTTTTGGTCAAATTTGTCAAAAAGGGAAAAATATTCTAGAAGCAAGTTGAAAAGTATTTCAAAGGTGTGGGGATGTTACTTTGAGTGATTTTTGACATTAATAATCCATTTTGTCTCCCTTTGTACAAACTGGTTAAGTTTGAAGGTAATTTTGGCAAACAAATTTCATTGTAATATATCTTTTTTGTGCATTCTTTCTTATCTCAACTTTGCAGGGTGCCACAAGAGGGTTTCAAATGATTTTGACTTCATGAAATGTATCATATAGAGAATTAGATGTTTTGATGTTTGCATGAAGTGATGGAAGGAAGGTTGGAGGAATGTGAGATTGGTGGGATTTTAGGAATAGTGTTGGGACTCTAACCATGCAAATATATCTCTTTAAAATTCCATTAACACAAGGACAAGTCCTCACTTCTTGATCATCCAGTGATGAAACCTAGTTGCAGTCATTGCGACAGTCCAAACCAAGTTTGTAAAACACCTAAAATACATTGAATCAAGGTTGCATTCATATGTCATGTGTCCATAAAAAAGAAATAAAAAAAATGAAGTGGTCTAGTGGTGAAAACCACAATGTGGCAGTACTAGAGCCAAAAATAGTAAAAATAAAGGATGTTTTTGAAAGTGAAAACCCAACTGTGGTGCCTAAGGAAGAGAGATTGGATACTTTACCAGAGCATGATGAAGAAAGATCTTCTATATTAATTGAACCAAAAAAGAAGGTTAATATTGCCACCGATTTAGATCCAAGATTCATACACCTTACAGTTTCCTTGACTCCAGTTGAAAGGGAATACTTCATCAAATTCTTTAAAGAAAAACAAGTTAAATTTGCATGGTCTTATTCAGATATGTTAGGGTTAGATCCAAGTTTTATCATGCATCACCTTAATGTAAGACCACAAGTTAAGCTGGTGAAACAAAAGTTAATGAAATTGTATCCTCATATAGCCTTGCTAGTAAAAGAAGAATTGGAGAAATTGTTGATAGTGGGATTCATAAGGGCTATAGCTTATGCCAAATGGATATCCAATATTTTGCCAGTTTCAAAACATGATAAATCAATAAGAATATGCATGGATTTCCAAGATCTCTACTTGGCATGCCCAAAGGATGCTTTTCCATTACCTAGTATTGATGCTATAGTGGATTTGACAACATGACACTCTATGTTCTCTCTTATTGATGGATTTAGTGGATATAAAAAAATTAAGATAGCACTAGAGGATCAAGAGAAAATAACCTTCACATGCCCATGGGTTACATTTTGTTGGAATGTCATGCCCTTCAGCCTTAAAAATGTTGGAGCTACTTATCAAAGGGTAATGACCACAATTTTTTATGATATGATGCATACATTTCTTGAAGATTATGTGGATGATATATTAGCTAAATCACATGAAAGGAAATAGAATTTACACATCCGAGAGAATATTTTTACAAGATTAGAACAATTCAAAGTTAGGTTAAACCCTAATAAGTGTGCATTTGGGGCTCAATCTAGAAAATTGTTGGGTTACATAGTTTTAGCAAAGAGGATAGAGGTAGATCTAGAAAAAGTCCAAGCTATCATGGAAATGGATGCCCCTAAGAACATAAGACAAATGAGATCATTGAAAGGAAGGTTACAATCCATAAGAAGATTATATCCCAATTGGCAGAAAAGTATCATTCTTTCACTAGAATTTTACATAAGGATACAATTTTCAAGTAGGATGAACAATGTGAAGAAGATTTTGCATTATTGAAGACATATTTGTGTTAGAATAATAAGCAGAAAAATGCAAATATTAATGCACGAAAGAGAACACAAAGACACAAAGATTTAACGTGGTTCACCCAATCCCTGGGCTATGTCCACTAACAGCGAGTCCAATATCTTTATTATTATCCAGTAATTACAATCTAAAACCTGTAACTCAATACTATCACAGGAAGCTACGAAAATCCCTCATACAATGAAATCTCAAAACCCTAAGCCCTTTTCACAAGCATATTTGACCTAACCTAATTAGGGAAAAAAATACTCTGACTAATAGAAAATCAATGGTCGACCCTTTACATTATTATTAAGTCATTGTTGGTGTCGAGGGGTGCTGCCCCTTGACCCTGCCCTGGGGCACTGCCCCATAGGGCTCCCACAAGGGGTGTTACCCCTTGACCCCATCAGGGGCTCTGCCCCTTGACTCCGCCTGGGGCGCTGCCCCAGGACCCTGCAAGGGGCTCTGCCCCTTGACCTCGAGCTTGGGACCGATATAGATATGTCTGGGGGGAAACCACACTGAAAGAAACTGAGTCTGATTAGGATCCACATACATAACAATTTGATGATTCCACCTATCAAGGATAAATCCTTACTATTGTACATCCCAACAAAAAAATGTTCTTTCGGGGTGTTGTTAGCTCAAGAAGACAAGGATGGTAAAGAAAAGGCAATATGTTATCTTAGTAGAACTTTGGTCAAGTATGAACTCAACTATAATTTTATTGAGCAAGCATGCTTAGTGGTAATTTTTTCTTCCCAAAATCTACGTCATTATATGTTTGTGCACAAATTCAATCTTATTGCTAAAATTGACCCTTTAAAGTATCTACTTAGAAAAATAGCTCTCACAGGCAGATTGGCCAAATGGGTGATGGTGTTGAGTGAATTTGACATAGAATATGTGGATATAAAATCCATCAAGGGACAAGTGATAGCTGATCAATTGGTGGAGTCTCCTTTAGTAGATAATCATCCTATCCAAGTGGAATTTCCAGATTCAAAGATAATTTACGTGGAGGCCAAAACATGAAAACTTTAGTTTGATGGATCCTACACTCAACATAGATCGGGGGTAGACATTCTTTTAATTACTCCTCAAAATTACACAATTCCAAAATCATACAAACTTCTTTTTCCATGTACCAAAAACATTGCAGAGTATGAAGTACTAGTCATAGGAATCAAGATGGATTTATAGTGGAATGTGACCGGATTGCAAGTGTATGGTGATTATCAACTAGTCATAAATCATATTAATGATGAGTACCAAACAAAATATGACAAGTTGATGCCTTACAAATAAATGATAGATGATTGGAAAAAGTATTTTTCCTTGATAACCTTTGAGCAAATTCCAAGGGATAGAAAAAGATCAGCAAATGCCATGGCTACCTTAGCCTCTCTTCTTCAAATTCTAGAACAGAATGCTAGATATGAATTCTTGGTGGAAGAGTTAGTAAAACCCGCATTTGACCTTCCTGATTCCAAAATTATATGCCTTTTAGTTGGACATGACTCACCTTGGTATGGACCTATTTTCACTTATCTACAAGACCAAACTTTACCTTTGGACCAAACCAAAAATCAAAAGAGACATTTTATTAACCAAGCTTCCCATTATACCATCCTTTCCGACACATTATATCACAAAAGTCTTAATGGAACACTTCTTAGGTGTCTAGAGGATGAAGAACCAAAATTAGCTTTACGAGAGGTTCACGAGGGGATCTGTGGGTCTCACTCAAGTGGGTTAAACTTAGCTAAGAAAATCCTTCACAAGGGATACTTTTGGCCAACTCTAGAGAAGGATGCTTGTCACTTTGTTAAGATATGTCAGAAATGCCAAGATGATAGAAACATGATCCATGCGCCAGTACAAGATTTACACCCAATGACTACACCTTGGTTCTTTTATCAATGGGGGTTTGATTTAATAGGGATGATTTATCAACCTTCATCCAATGGTCATAAATATATCATAACGACAACTGAATATTTCACTAAATGGGTAGAAGCTATGCCTTTGACAACTGCAATAGGTAAGCAAATCTCTATGTTTATCCTAAATCACATCATTTGTAGATATGAAATTCCTCATGCTATAATCACGGATAACAAAAAGTAATTAAAAAATAAATATGTGGATGATCTCTGTGACAAGTTCCAAATTATAAATCATTCTTCTTCCATTTATTATCCTCAGGGGAATGGTCAAGCAAAGGCAACAAAAAAAAACATCCTCACCATATTGAAAAGGACAGTTGATTATTCAAGAAGAAATTGGCATGTTCAATTAAATCCAACATTATGGGCATATAGAACCAACATAAGGACACCAACAAGAGCCACACCATTTTCATTGGTTTATGGGGCAGAAGCTATATTGCCTTTAGAGGTTGAGATTCCATCTTTAAGAGTTTCTTTACAAGGGTTGATAACAAATGAAGATTATAGGGTTTCTAGACTTCAACAGTTGTAATTGCTAGAAGAACATCAAACCCAAGAATATGAACATCCCAAAGTGTACCAAAATAGGATGTGAAGGTACTATAACAAGAAGATAATACCTATAATATTTCAAGATGGGGACTTAGTGTTGCGAGAAAATCCTAAGAATCAAGTGTAAAGAGAAAAGAAAGGAAAATGAGAAGAAAACTAGCTACACCCATTTATCATTACTTCTTCTTTTGGCATGGGGACATATAGACTAGCTGATTATGAAGGAGAAGAGTTGCAAGAGCCTATCAATAGCATCCATTTAAAGAGGTTTTATACCTAATTAGATGAAAGTGTATAGGTTGAAAGAGTATAAGTTGAAAGAGTATCAGATGAGAGAAAGCATCATTCTTTGTATAGTTGAAAAGAGATCTTGAAATAATCCAAAAAAGTGCAAAAGATCCTAAAGAAATTTAAAAATAGTTGGAAATAGTTTTGAGAAAAAAAAGTGAAAAAGAGGAAAATTAAGCGTGAAGAAAGCAAAAACATTTAAATATGGATCCTGAAAAAATTGTTATCTTGGTGAAAACCTGGTAAACAGGCGCCCTGGTAATAAATAAATTTAAAAAAAAAAGAAGAAAAAATTAAAAAAAAAATCTAAAAAGATAAAAAGTGCCTTGGTGAAAACCTAGCAAATAGGTGCCTTGGTAGCAAAAAAAAAGCAAAAAAAGAGAAAAAGAGCAATAAATCCAGGAAGGTGAAATCCTGGTAAATAGGTCTCTTTTTGACCCTCAAGTCTTGCCTAGTTGCATTTGTACATACTGCATTTCTCTATCTCATTTGTACATTCTCATTGCATCCCTCATTTGTGCATAGTCCTATTAAATTCTCTAAGAAGTATTCTATCAAGCCTTACTCATCATCAGATGTCATTTTGCCCAAGTTATTCTTTGATCATTTGCACTTGGGGGCATTCTTTTCAAACTGATGAATTTCTAGCAAACTTCGAGTCACAATTTGCGCATCAAAACTTCAACAGATATACTTTGAACCTTTGATTTACATCATTTTTCAACTGAACATTTGATCTTGACACTTGATCGTTGACCTTTTGTGAGCTTATTATCAGGATTACAAATGTACAAAACAATCACAAGATCATAATGGATGGAATTCTATTTGAAAAATGACAAAAAATACAAGCACTTATAGTTTTGATGATTTTTGTTTGCTTGAGTCATGTATTTTTAGCCAATTGATGATGTTTCAACTAGAATGGTGATGATGAAAATGTGACATCTTTTCTTGTTTGTTGTGTGACTGTCTGGAGATTAATTCACTAAGATATGTAAACTCATCTAATGAAATGATCATCAAAGAATCATCGAGGACATTTGCATATGGAGGAGAGTCAATTTTTGTTTGTTTATGCAAATAGATACCTTGGATATTTAGATCTTCCATATCTTAATATAAACATCCAATTGCAACAATGAATCCGATGAAATTGGTATTCAGACTACCATAGTTGGATTTTTCAACTAGTGAGGGTTGTACTAGTTTCTACTGATTGAAATCCAATGAAAGTAATATTCATATCATCATGGTGTGGTAATCCAACCAGTGATGGTTTTACGTGCTCCTGGTTCAAAAGGCTTGATGATGAAATATATCCATTTGCAAACAAAATGTCAGTTAGTTGCATTTGCATTTTAGATTACATTACATAAAAGGATTTTCCTAAGCTAAAGGGGTAGCAACATTATCAAAGGAGGGTTCACATCATCAATTTTGTTGTTTGAATCATTTATAGGGGACTTTCTTATGTATTTATCATTGCATTTCATTAATCATTAAACATTATTATTTACAATTTATAAAATCATTAAACATTAATCATTATCCAAAATCATTATAAGCATTCATCATTCATTTTAAGTGCATCTCATCGATGTATTGCATTATCAAAATACAAAAAGAACATGCATTCATTTAAGTCCATTGCATTGCATTACCATTTAGAATTGCATACATAATAAATTAAAAGCATATAGAAGTCAACTTGCATACATTTCTCATCCATCTAACTATGTCATATATAAGGCATTGCATCCATAGCATGTAAAGTAAATGCATCATAAAATCATATAGAAAAGCATATCATCAAAAGAAAGTCTCATATATCATCAGATGATCAGGAATCAAGACATCATAACAGTGGAAATCAAATGTTAGCATGTCTAAATCAGAGATACATCAACACAAAGAGGTACATCATAGTCATGATCAAAATACATATGGTACATCGATATAACAAGAGGCTCGTAACTCAACCAGGGGCACCACCTACATCACCTATCCAATTTTTACCATCTGTGCCATTAGGACCACCTTTGTCATCTGTACCTCTTTCCCTTGTACTGCCAGGATTCGTCTGAGGTATCTGACTAGTGCTAGCAACACTGGGCCTTTGTGCCATCATGGTCATAAACTGCTGCATCATACTAGCAACTTGATCCACCCTACTACTAATAGCTATCATGCCAGCCTGTAAAGTCCTGACATCCTGTGTCAAGGTCTATATAGACTATGGTGCCTATGGAGGAACTGGTACCTATGGAGAAACTTGTACGTGTGGAACTACTAGAATCACTGAAATCATTGGAGCCTACTTTCTTTGTCTAGCCTATGCTAACTGATCCTGTCTAGCTACTCTCTATCATTGCTGGACCCACACCACTAGAGTAACCTAATGAGCATATCTAACACCAAATCCTCCACCTCTCTCTCTCACCATGCCAAGTCTCACCCGGACTTCCTTCTGCTCTGTCACCACCACCCCTCCGAGGAACTCACTGAGCTCTCTGTCTTTGACCACCTCTCCCCCTGCCACCAGCACCGCCATCATCATCAGAAGGATCATCAATATCAAGAATGGGCTCATTAGGATCTGTGAACCATGGGAATCTATGTTGTGTGAACCACTGTGTATAATCTACTAACATACGTGCATCAGCTACATGTTTCCACATATCCCAAACCATGTATCACATCCTATAGGTATCGTCACAGGCATACTCAAAGTCAACCTGTGACACCACATTAATCTCTCTGCATGTACTCATGCATATAATTCTAATCCCTATGGGATGTCCTGTGTCCTTCCAAACTGTCTGAGTACTCGGTAGAAGAAAAATCTCTCAATGATCAATGAAGATCGAACAATCATCCAACAAGGAAAAAACATGTTTAGAAGCTCTACATCATCCTCTCGCCAAGCCTCACAACCAAGATAAGGATGCCATATCACCTGATCCATATCATAAATCATGTGTCGCCAGAAATCTAACTTGCCCAGACTCCCTCACTACTACATTTGGGGTTAAATTTCGATGGAAACTTCCGACGGTTGTGTTTTTTTGTGAATTTGGGATTTTTTTTATTAATAGCCTCCGATGGTGTTGGAATTATGATGGGTTTTAAATAGACCATTGGAATTCCAACAGGTTCGGGGTATACATGAAAAAAAAAGTGAAACCAAATCATTTTGCGGAATATTGAAGACTCGAGAGGAGGTCGAGAGAAGGAGGCCGAGTGACACAATGACTATTCTAAACAATACATCTACCCCTTGCTGTATAGGTATTTCCCACACTCATCCTTTTTTAAATCTTAGCTAATTTTTGAAGAATGGTTGTAAACGGGATGCACATTGTAGTCTAGTGTTTCGTAGGTACCAGTTCTACATTTAACTAGGTTTTTACTACACTAGTTTCTGTGTATGGCACACAATCTATGAAACTCTTTCCATAACACCAACACGGGACAACTAAATCATTATGTATGATTTATCCACTGCATAAAAGTAAAAATATAATATCAATTTAATTTGGTTTTTTCTACACTAATTTATGTGTATGGCATGCAATCTCTGCAACTCTTTCCACAACACCAACACATGACAACTAAATAATTTCGTATGATTTCTCCACTGCATAAAAGTAAAAATATACTATCAATTTTGATCTTTACTACAAACATTTGGGATTTGAGTAAAAATATAATATCATTACATTTGGGATTTACAAACCCTGCAAACATTTGGGATTTGATCTTTATTGCAAACATTTGGGATTTACAAACCCTGTAAACATTTTCTATTGATGATCAAATGGTCTCTTTGATTCCCACCCTACCACATATAATGTTATACTCCACCAGTGTCTTAGTGTGGAAGTAACAAAAGGAACATGAAATATTTGATTGCAGTGATCTTTTTGAAAATTAATATTGATTTGTTCCTTCGATTATCGATTAATCATTATGTTTGAGTAATGTATCTTACTTAATAATTTATTATATTATATATACTTACATATAATGCCTCCCATCACCCTTGTAATACTGGCTGTGGAAATTATGCACCCTTTTCTGTTGGGTATCATAACAGAAGCTGCATTTTTAATGCCATGCATGACTCCCTTTACATTCACATTCATGGTGGTTTCAAACTGCTCCATCTCATAATCTACAACACTGGTTTTATGCCCATCTCCCTTGCCTTCATTGTTGAACATAATGTCTAATTGTCCATGCTTTTGCATGGCCAAATCCACTGCTGCTTTCACATCCTCCTCTTTTCTCACATCACTTTGAATGTAAGTTGTCCATTGAGACAGAGATTTAGCAAGCTTGTGACCAGCATTGGCTTTAATGTCTGCTATTATGACTTTGGCTCCTTTTTTGGTGAAGAGGTGAACTGTGGCTTCTCTAATGCCTAATGCTCCTCCTATGATTATTGCAACCTTCCCCTCCAATCTGTGCTTTGGAAAGATTCAAAGATGTATAAAATTGAAATATAGATAATTTATTTTATTGATTCAAGCGATTATAAGAATTTCTTGATCGAATGATCAAGGATTAGATTAACTGATGATGAATAAATTACAATAGCTTCATTATATAGAGATCTTAGATACATCAAAAGACTTCAAGAAACTTATGAGACCAATAGTGCATTATTAGAAATAAAACAAAAAATCTAAAAGCATAAAACTATGTAAGTAAGAAAAATTACTAAATATTTCATTATTCGATTATTCGATTGCAATGATCTTTTTGAAAATTAATATTAATTTGTTCCTTCCATTATCGATTATTTAATGGTTATCTTCTTGTTATAACTTAGCCTCTGCTCTAGTTTATTAACCCTAGTTAGGGTTTTTTAATTTTTATTAGTTATTAAGTCATATTATTAGCCTTTGGAAAGGAATGGGTTGTTTGACATAGTAATCACAGTTAATGATTAATGTATCTTTAAAACTTTACAATTGTTTATTCTTTTCTGTCAAAAATCAGAGAACTTCATTGTAAACTCTAGTTTGTTGCTAGGGAAATTTAATTGCTCAAATCTTTGATAGTTACCAAAAGTTTCCCTAATATTTGTATAGGATAAGTGGCTTGGATAAATGTCTTATATCTTGGAACATATTTGTATAGAGTTTGTGGCTTGGATAAACTAGGTCTTATGTCTTGGAACTTTCATCCTTAATTTGACCAGGAATTCTAAATCATATTCTAATTAGCTTGAAAAGTTGTACATTCAAATTTTATCAGTATGAATTTTGTTTTCATTCAAAAATAAAGATCATTATAAATATGGTATAATGATGGATTGGAAAGATGGGCATTCATAAAAAACATATATAGAGATTTGATAAAGATTTGATATGTAGAATGTATATAATATATTGTTGTATTTAAGGTCTATTTATGTGCAATGATATAATGTATGGATTCTTGTACTTATGTGATACATATGGTTTGTGTTTGGATATCTAGACCATACTATTGAATTAAATAAAAAAAAATTACAAAATGCAAAATGAGTCACTACCTATATGTATTGATTGGGTATTTGTTAAAGCCCCATTTTACAAAACCATAAAGGTGCCATGATTCTTTTAACTACTTTTTGATAACTTTGCACATCTTTTGAATGAAAAGGTGGAGGATGGTATGGAGAATAGAGCCAAAAATCCAATTGATTGATAGATTGATGTTGAGATAATTTTGTGATTGTAGATCTGCGTGTCTTGATAATTTGCAAATTTATTGGAACCTTATACGTCATTTTTTTAAATAATATGTACCAAACCTTATCTTGTGGCTATTTTTGTCTAGATTTAAATAATAAGCTAGTTTTAGGAGACATAAAATAACACCCACGAGTCCATGCTTCAGTTTAAATTTATTTCATTTATCCATGGAGTATAGATATGAATCCTACCACTCACATAAATCCCAACCACCACACATTAGGGTCATATTATACAACATCATTTACAAATGGAAATTGAAAATTTTCAATCACTCATTATCCTGATTCACGATATTCGAAGCACATGCTCAGAAATGCTCTGACAGGAGGTGTTACTTATAAATGAAAGAAACTCATTGCTGGATTTGATACCAAATGAAAGAGTGGAATAATTCAATGATATTATTTGATAGCAATGTGTGCCTTTTATACAATTCTAAAAGAGCTGGTAGTTACATATCCAATAGAGTTGACAGTTATAGAATAGCACAATTATCCTCTCTCCTACTTCTTGGTTACGTATTTATCCTAAATATCCATCTCTATACTTCTTGGTTAGGTATTTATCCTCAATAGAGGCTTTTTCCTTCTTCACCACACCTTTGTCCACGAATTGAACTCTTTTAGCCTGTTTAATAGTGGCATGCATAGTTACATTTGGATATAATCTAATACGTGTAATTATCATGTTGTAGGAAGGCATTTTCATGGTAGCTTATTATTGTGCATTTTGCTCTTAAATAGAATATTAGCTTCAATTTATTAACATGTTTATTGCATGTCTTAGATAAACTCATATTTTGGCATGCATTTAGCTTAGTTGCATTTATGCACTTCATTTTCATGATCTTGATAGCTAGAAGATTGTTAGGAGGCGGGAACAATGAGAACATCAAGATTAAACCAGAACAGTGCGTGTTCTACCCTTTCTCCTCATTGTTTCTCCTTTTGTGCTATGTAGATTTCATATAAAATATTCAATGCTTGATGAGGAAAAATACAATCTATAGAGGGCTTTTAACACTGAAAATAATAATTTGATCTTTATAATATTTATTTATAATTTGCAATGTTTTTTGTTTTGATTAAACAATGAAATAAAATTTGATGATACCAAGCAAAAATGCAGGGCGCGGAGTTCAATATAAGTCTGACAGAAGAGGACAAGAGAATTGGCTTCCAACAAGGCTATAAAGCCATGGAAGAAAGAATAAGAAGTGCACAAGGTTCTACTGATGGATCCATTGCGGTAAGTAAGCTAAATAGATGATATTTCAAATTTAATTATTTACCAATTAGTTTATTTGATGTTAAGTTCCAACATAAAGCGAGTAAATTTTTTTTAAGTAAGAAAACAATGATAACATGAATGTATATGAAATTGAAATGCAACCTGTCGATTCTAGCCGTACAGAACCTGTGCCTGAGGATGAGCATCAGAGTGATGGAGGTATACATTTTCTATTCAATTTTTATATGTAACTATTAATACAAGTAAACATCTTAAATTGATTGGTTTAGTAATACAAATTTAATTGCAATTGGTGTTTGGATTAATGT
>MU224437.1:1066280-1079552 GCA_018584345.1 Thuja plicata
ATCACCTAAAGTCTTTTTTTGCAACAAACATGTTGTAGGCCTATTCTTGTCACAAAATTTCTTTTATGCCAAATGACACATGATAAACCTTCCACTAAGAAACTGGAGATATGGAACAGAGAGGAATATTTTAGTTTGGTCAAATATTTGAGCTTGTAAACTATCATTAGTAGCATATTAGCTGTTGGTTTATGGAATTTCAATTGTGAATGCAAGCATCTAATTTGCGGGTGCTTTGCAAAGTCTAAGTGCCTGTATAGTAATGGAAAATGAACACAAAATTTCATCTGTCTTATTTAAATTGTCTTTGTATTGTTAGTTATAGGCTTCCTAAATGCTAAGCTATGTGAAAACCTAATTGGTTCAGGATTAATTTTTATGACAATTGCATAGTCAAAGAAGTCTGTTAGTACATTTCATAATTGATGTAAGGGAACATATGGTAATAATGCATCTTGTCCTTCCCAAACCTAGAATTTATTTTTGGGGATTACAAGTTAGATCTTTTAAGCTATTCTGGGACTTGTTATACTTCTTAGTTTATATTTTAAGGTTAGATCATAGATGGATCAGTATGGCCTAAATTTTTCTTTCCATTTATGACACCATTCATTTTTTATTGACATTGATGACACCCATTAATTTTCAAGTGTTAAATTTATACAAGTAGTCAGCCTATAATTAACTTATTATTAAATTTTGGGATAATTTTAAAATAAAATATTGTGAAGCTTGTTTTGAATTAACAATATAATTGTAGAACATAAACATCCATACTGTTAATGGCAGTTTTGAAATTGCTTTGTGTTAGAGACATGGTTTTTCTTTGTGACATGGAAACATCTCATGGCATTCAAAATGTTTTTTCTTGAACTTTTCACAACTTAGAAACTTCCATATGAGATTGTGAAGCTACATATGCTATTCAAAATGTATTCTAACATCAAATTTGAAGGATTTGAAAATTTCACAAAGGAAATTTGTGCTAAAATCAATTCTTTTTAGACAAACTCTGCCTAGGGGTAGTACCTGATATATTGCATAAAAAAGAAATTACATAGGAAGAAAGAACTACAACCAACAGAGCTCAGTGGTATAGATACATTATACCCTAGCCTATCTCAAGCAACCTAGCTCATATTTCTTTGGGAAAAAAATTCCCATTTTCCTGAACAAAGGCTTCAAAATTTGCAGAGTCATAACCTTCATGCCTACTTTGAAAAGTGACCATACTTTATTCATCGCTATCTTTTTGCCTTCTACCTCCAGCGCGAAAAGACCTAGCAAACCACCACTTGATAGCTGCTTGTAAATGCTATACAACGCTGTTGACACTTCCAAATACACATCTTCCACTACAATCCTTTGAGCTAATTGAATTGCATGCAAGGGGTGGTCTCTATACAATAGGTTGAAGCGGATCTATAAGCAGCCTGCCGTCGTGCACATGATTTCCATCCCAATAGTCTCCTCCCAACAGAAAAATTATAGTAACTTTCTCCTTCTCATTAGCCCGACTGAAGAGTCTTTCAATCTATTCTTTTGGGGATTCTACCAGTGCCTCCACCTTTCCACATTTGCAAGTGATGCCCAAATAGTTCGCCATCTTCAATGCCAAGCTCTCGGGTGTAGAGGGATTTTAGAAAACAATTTTTTCCCTCCAACGATGGGACTCAACATGAAAAGGAGCCTACTTATTCAGCAAGGACTAAATCATGAGACCTGACCAGTGAAGACTCAACTTATCCCAAGAGGAGGACTCTGCATTCATCATGCACGCTGAAAAAAATGTCCCATCCCCACTGCCAACACAAGCAAAAGTCCTTCTACTATCCAATTCCCATCCTTTTGAAGGATTCTTGATCAGCGGATAAGATATGTTGAAGATCTTCTTGCATTGTGTCTGTTTGACCAAATTCCAAATCTGACTCTCCATCAATCCGTAGATTCGCCAGAAATGATTGATGTGTGATTTTGGCTGAGAGTGAATGTTTGAGGACATCATCCAAGGTAGCAACTGCATAATGACACATACTATTGGCGATATCATTGGAAACCTTCAAGCTGACCTTATTCATTGATATCCTTGAGCATTAGAATCAGAAGTTGGCGAGCTCTTTAAATCTATAGAGATAGATTTGAGAGATATCATTTTGAGTTATACATCCGTGGATTCATCTGCTCAACATAACTGCGATACAATTCATTAGCAATTGTCATATTGGAGGACACGACATTTATCCTTGACAACATACTGCAATCTTCATCATCCAATATATTATTATACCTTTGCATTGCATTCACATCAAGGATCATAGTCACCATTGTAGGCTGGAATTGATGCCCACAACATTATTCATTGTCAAAGGTTATTTATCAGGGACAATCATCATACATAGGACTGCAGTCACAAAGGCATTATCATTCAATTACAGTCACAAGGATATTTTTGCATCAACACTATCATCATTTATTTGATTATAGTCATAAAGGGTATATTTGCATACAAATCGACAATCTTAGTCACTGAGGGTATAATTTAAAATCGACATTATAGTCACAATGACTCATTGCATATAGGTTGATATTATAATCACTGAGGCTACAATTGCACATAAATTGGCATCACCTCATAATCATCAACATAGAGACCTGTTGCTCTATGTTTTGTGACCACACTAAAAAAGAATAAAATACCAAAGTATCATTTCTGGCCAAGGGACCATGCATCACATATCATTCATATTGCCATTGTTGCTTACAATAGTATTTTCTTTGGATAATTTGTGCAGCCATATTTGGATATGCTTCATGTAAATATGCTATTGGAATTTTACTTTTAATATATTAAACTATCATTTTATACTTTAAAAGAAGGAAAATTAGCTTATGGGAATTTTAACTGGCCGAGTCTTCATCTAATGGCCAAATACCATGTTGTTGAATGAGTTGTTGCGAGATGCTCAATATATGTCAGGTAACTTATTGATTGCTCTTTGTGAACAAAGGGGTAAGAAATTTACTTTGCACATTCTGTGTAACTCATGGGACATTGGTAGGATATAGGATGTCAAATAAGTGTTCTTATTGTATGCTTTGGTCATCTCCTTTGTTTATACACAATTTTATCTTTTAGCTATTTTGCCAATTTGATTAATGCATGTGGTTTCCTTGCAGCTTACTTAAAATCTGGAATTTGAACAAGCACACTGGAGTTCTTGGTGTCTTCAATTGTCAAGTTGTTGGGTGGTGTAGGGTTGACAAAAAGAATTTGATTCATGACTCTGACCCCAATGCTATTACATCCAACATCCATCCAAATGATGCAGATTATTTGCCAAAGATTGCATATGGAAATTGGAAAGGTGAATCTGTCATATTCCCATATTCTTAGTGCTTTTGAATTTATAATGATATGTAGTAAAACCCATTTCTAGTAGAATTCTCTAGATGTATATTTTCACGATCTTCTATAATACTTCTTTTCTTGGATTACAATGGATGCAAATTTGAGCACAGTCATGAAGAGTAAGAGGCTCCCTGCCTTTTAATCTATTTTGTCACAATTAATGTCACAATTGGATATTATAATAATTGACTGAAAATATTATCATCAGTTGCCCTTGCTAACTAGAATTAGTGATGTCATTATTTTAAGCTTTCAGATATGTTGGAAGCATAATTCATAATTCTTTAAAATCATTGAGCATCTCAATTTTGTAATGTAGGTACAAAATGCTTATACTATCTTGGAAAGGTAATTTCCATTTTTGTTTATATCCTTTTTAATTTCATAATAAGATGTAAAATATTATCTTTGGTTTGTTGTTATCTTAATAATATGGTTGTTACAGTTGCCTAGAAAACTATTGTATCACACTTCTAATACTCCTGTATATGAAAATATAAAAAATTATGAGAATTTGTTATTTTATTTATAATAAATAAAGCCTTTGCACCATGTATACTAGTTGTGTTTTGGTTGGTTTTCTTACTAAAATGTGGTGTAATAAGATCAATATAATCAGCATTTTACATTAAAAGTTCTCTCATTTATTTCATTCCTTTCTTGTTTATGTTCTTAACAATTTGCTAATTCTTGTTAACACAGGGGATCTGGGTTTTTGACATTGAGTGATGTGTATGAGGTATAGATATAATGTACTTGTTACTTATTTTGATAATTTTAATTGAGATTTCTTTCAATTAAGTAGTGAGGGTTCTATTGTAGCCCTCTCCTTGTAATATTTTTTCATATCGTTATCAACTAAAATCAAACACATTCCAAGTTATAAACTTAAAAAAGCATCTAACAAGAAAACATGATCAAGATAATATCACACAATTTTAAGGCTACTAATAAGAAATGAGAAAAAAGAAAACAAACATTAACAACCAACAACTACATATCTTCATAAATTCCCCATCATGAAATCCCTCCTAGTCCCCGCCCAACTTGCAGCAACAGCAACACACTTATTCATTATCAGTGATGATAGACATTGATACTAATAAGTGTACTATTAACAACAATCCATTACCTTAAGGAGGTAACAATTAATAAGAATAATCATTAAAATAGCCAACAACTTACTTAGTAGAGGAGGCGATTAACATAAGAATTGTAAATACGATAATTAGTAATGAAGAGGTGTGTTTAGCACTAAGGAAAGAAGATACTCATGAGACATGTCTTATCATTTAAACATAAGATATAAGAAGACATTCCAATCATTCAACTCAATCATCGATTTGGAATATATCTCTTTTATTTATCTCATTGTGCATCTATTCTTTATTGAGCAATTGCCTATTGGCATTGTTGGTTGCATACATTTATGGATCGGATCATAGATGACACACTTGTTGCAAGCATTATTCGATCATATCAGACATAGCAGCATTAACAACATTTCAGATATAGAAAATTATTTCTTTAAGCTATAAGAAGACTTGATTGCAAGGAACAAAGGATTACATTAGAAACAACTTATCACCATAAGCAATAATTAAGGATAAGATATTGCATGCTATCAAAGTGACAGAGACAAGGATTCATATTTCTATAAGAAATAATATTCATCTCAATTGCATAATTATATTGCCATAATTATAAAGTTGTATGTAAAAAACTTAAAGTATCGATTCTATTTGCCCTTTCAATTTAGGCACTAGTTCATTTATTATTTGTGTTCTATTGATTCACAAATCAAGATATTTACAATCATTTCACATTTTTCCTTTGAAGTAATTAGTATATTCATATTTTATAATTATTAATATTTTCAAATATTTTTACAAGTTATATAATCATTTGTTTCATTTTCAAATTCAAAATCTGCAAGTTCGAAGTATTCATACTCTCAAGTTATCATTAAAAGTTTTACTTGTTTGAGGAAGTCAAAAGTTTTTTGTAGTCCTTGCCACTTGGGAAACTTTCACTGCATTTGCATTCTAATGAATCTTCTATAAGTATCTTGGACTCAAGTGATTTTTTCAAGATCAGGTATGCCCACCTTGGCCTTGCAGAGCTAGAAGCGCATGGGATTTGGATTGTATTGATCAATTCCGTCACGTTGTCCATAACTGGTTGGATATCCCAACATCATAATTGGTTGAATTTCTTGCCAACTCGATATTGGGATATCCAACCAGTTATGGCCAACGTGACGAAATTGATCCACAATTGGCATATTAATATCTTGTTTGTAGTTGATGATGATCCACAATCATAAATTTACAAACATATAAAGGCAAGGCGGTGATTATTCTTGATGATCAACAGGTATAAGTCTTCCAGGCCTTACCCAGTAGCTAGGAGTAAAGATAACAAAGCTCAGAAGACCATCATAGTTGGTCTCTTTCTTTGGTCCATATTACTGACAATAATATGGACTGAAGAAAGAGACCAACTACGATGGTCTCTTGAGCTCTGTTATCTTTAATGTGCTTATTTGTCACTTTTTTGACACATATGGAAATACTTTCGACAGTGTTGCTATACCTCCGATGGGACATCCCATCAGAACATTATTAGGAACTGTCACTATTCTGACAGATATATTATCAGAGAGAAAATATTTTCAATAGATCATTGCGATAGAAATGCTATACCACCGACGGATTTACCTGTCAAACAATCACCGTAGTTCTGTCGCTCCTCCGACAGCTATAATGTTGGAGAGAAATAAGTTGCGACAGATCTTTGCGACATGAATTCTATACCATCGACGGTTTTACCTATTGAAGAATCACAGTCGTTCCATCGCTCTACCGACAGATAAAATGTCAGAAAGGAATGGGTTATGATAGATAATTGCGACAGGCTTGCTATATCTCCAATGAGTGTTCTGACAGTTCTTTCCAAAAGGAAACCCAGATGGTTTGTCGGAGTTCTGATAGGTCTGCCATAAGAAATTTGATAACAAATATGGTATTCATGTGCTAGTTTTTGACAGAAAATGATGTCGGTAGACCGACAGTTACCACTTCTGTCGAAAGTTGCAACGCAAAAATGCCGACGGATTGATATGTCAAAATTTTGACAAGTGGGCATTGCAAATCCAAAAAATGGCCATCAAAATTTGGCCTCAAATGTAATAGTGCCTCATATAGAAATCTGTATGGCTAGTGTGGATCACGTTCTCTCCTAGCGATCAGCCTCATAATAGGAATGTGCTCCCATGTCTAGAGTTGGAGTAACACTGCCCCTGTAGAAAGATCTACACCATATATGTATACCACATCATGTAGCTCATGGTATAATTGTGCCAGAATGCATGATCCCCAATCAAATCTCCATGGGTCTACAATCATATCCTCTAGAATTTATGGGAGATGAGATCCTTCTCTACAGAGTCAACTTGAATCTTTCTCAAGGTCTCTCTCCTAGACCTCCAAGGGTGCTCTCAACCCTATTATTGAGGCAAGTCACTAGGAACTTCCACCTCCTTCTCCAGATCCAGTCCCCATCAATAAGTTATCCTTCCCTTGCTCACGAAACCCACAAGGGTAGTTTCTCTTTCTCACTTTCTTCCCTAGCCAGACTATTGCCAAGCTCACCTAGGGTAAGAACTCCAAAATCATGACTGTCACTTCTCCTACCAAAAAAAAAAAGAAAACTATGTATAGGGACTCCTCTCTAATTCCATCCAGGAAAATTTTTCTCACCATGGATTCAAGAACCTCGAGGAGCCATTTCTATTTATAGCCCAGATCAGACCAGGAACTTACAATTTACAAAACAAAAACAAAAGACTAAACTACTTGCGCAAAGAATCTCTAAACAAACATTTGCAACTAACTACAACAGAAAAGATCAATTTCACTCCATCAATCCACTCGGTTAATTTAACAATACTAAAAAATGATCAATAACACAGTCTGTAACTTTTCATTAACTGAAGATAAAAAGTACAAAAACATCCAACTCTTCCAACCTCCATCGAAATGAAGGCTTGGGAGATCTTAAATAATTTTCCCATCATTAGAATAGACTTAACTGTCCACTCAAGTTGAAAACATCTTTTCAGGAACCGTTACAACTGACCATATTGTCCACTTACGACAAAAGCCATTTTTCCTGGGCCGTTGTAACTAAATGTGCTGAGCAATAATAGTACATTCTGAGCATTAGTACATGCCAAGAAACATCAGTACATGCCGAGCATCAGTACATGTTGAGCAACTTATCTTAATGAATTTTCACTTTCTAAGGTTCCTAATGCCTTGGTTGGATTTCCAGAGGCTTACAAACTACCTCTGCAACACACAATTAACCTAAAAATATACATCTAAGCAACTAGGGTGTTTATTCACCAATTTGACCTATTTTGCACTTGGTCATTACAAGAGTGAATTAAAAAACACCTTACAAACCAACTTAAAAAAATCTAAAATGTTCCTTAGGGCCTTTAACCCTAAGTTCTCATGCACCATACTCCCTCAAATAAGAGAAATCAACTTCCAAGTAATTGGATCCAGTCAGGGTCAAAGCCTAACTTCTTGAACTTGGTCTCCTGCACCCATGTAGCTTCGGTATCAACTTGTCCTTTCCATTTGACAAGATGGTCCATGTAGGATTTTGTCCTTGTCTACTTAGCAACTCTTGAATTCAGTATCTTCTTTGCCTTTGGCTTTGGAGTAACTGGAGGTTTCAGTGCTTTGTGATGCTCTATTCTATCGATAGATCAAGACCTCCTTCTGGAATTGGTCCCTTATAAGACACAAGATCTTCCACATTAAAAACTAGAGATAACCATATATCAGTAGGAAGGTCAAACTTTGTAAGCATTAGACCCATACTTTGCCAGAATTGTACAAGGGCCTATCTTCCTCGTCTGAAGCTTACTTGGGACACCTTTTTGCAGTCTTTCTTTGTTTAGGTACACCATGAAAAAATATCCATCTTGGAATTGAACATCTCTTTTCTTTTCATCTACTTGCTGTTTGGTGTGATTTGTACTCTCCACTAATGTCTTCTTCACAATATCATGGACTTCTTTCATGGATTGAGGAAAATATTCAGCATAGCCACTCTTCTCTACATTGCTTCCAAGATCCCCAAGTTCACATATACCCCTGGGATGAATCCCATACACCACTTCAAAAGGGCTCTTTCTAGTGGATCTATTGGCTATATTATTATAAGGAAATTTTGCCTAAGAAAGTAACTGATCCCATGATTGTCCATATTCTTTTGTGAGGCATCTCAAAAGATTTCCTAGGATTCTGTTCACCACCTCAGTCTGACCATTGGTCTGTGGATGATATGTCAAGATAAAGGAAATATTTGTACCAAGCTTCTACCATAAGGTTTTCCAAAAAATGACTCATAAACATAGAGTCCCTGTCTCATACAATACTTAAGGGTAATCCATGTATCCTTACTACTTCTCTAAAGAAGAGATTTTTTATATAGCATGCATCATGAGTAGTTTTGCATGACACAAAGTGAGCCATCTTGCTAAATCTATCCATGATCACAAAAATATTATCCATTCCCAGCTTGGTTTTAGGAAGTCCAGCAAAAAAATCCATACTAAGGCACTCCCAAGGTCTATTTGGGATTGGAAGGGGTTGGTACAATCCTGCATTGGATGAAGTCCCCTTAGCCTTTTGACAGACTATACAAGTATCTACATACTTCTAGACATTCCTACTCATTCTCGACCAATAATAATATCTTTGTACCAACTCTAAAGTTTTATGCACCCCAAAATGTCCACTTAATGAACCATTATGCTTCTCTTGCACTAAATTCTCCCTCATTGAACCTCTTGGTACACAAATTTGTCCTCCCTTAAATAGAAAACCTTCTTGTAGGGTGAAATCAGAATACCTACTATGAAAGTGGTTTTGAAAATCTTGGCATACCTTGTAGGCTTTTGAAAAGTCCTCATCCACTGGATACAGATGCTTGAAGTTGTCTATGCCAATGCTTCTTAACTGAATTTATTGCACTGTGAGCAATATTATACTCAATGCATCTGCCACCTTATTTTCAACTCCTTTTTTGTGCTTGATGGTGAAGGTATAGGCTTGGATATACTCCACCCACTTCATATGATTATGGCTTAGTTTATCCTGTGAATTTAGAAAACTTAAAGCCTAATTGTCAGTAAAGACTACAAATTATTTAGGAAGGAGATAATGTCTCCACTTCCTTAGCACTTGTACGAATGCAGATAGTTCTAAATCATATGATGAGTACTTCTTCTTTGCATCACTAAGTTTTTCACTTTGAAAAGCTACTGGTTTTCCCTATGACTCAATACTGCACCTATGGCAATATTATTGGCATCACATTCCATAGTAAACAACTTGTCAAAACTGGGAAGTGTGAGTATAGATAAGGTTTCTTTCTTCTCTTCAAATTCTCAAATCCCTTATCAACCTTCTCATTCCATTGGAATTTGGCTTTCATACCTCCTTTTATGGTATCCAAAACAGGTGCACTGATTTCACTAAATTGTCTGATAAACTTCCTGTAGAACTATGCTAATCCATGGAAGCTTCTTACTTCTGTGGCTGACTTAGGTGTAGGCCAATTAAAGATTGCTTCCACCTTGCTAGTATCCATCTTCAAGTTACCCTTTGATATAACAAATCCCAAGTATACTAACTCTTGTTTCATGAACTCACTCTTCTCTAAGTTGATTGCCAACTTCTCCTCATGCAGTCTTTGCATTACCATTTGCAAATGTCTGAGATAATCCTCATTGGTTTTAATGAAAAATATGTCATCTAAGTACACCACAACCCATTTTCCAATGAAGTCCATCAACACTTCATTCATTAACCTCATAAATGTTCTTGGGGCATTGGATAACCAAAATGGCATAACAAGCCACTCATAGAGCCCCTCGGTAGTCTTAAAACTAGTTTTCCACTCATCTCCATCTTTTATTCTTATCTGATGATACCCACTATTAAGATCTATTTTAGAGAAATGCTTAGCTCCCCTAAACAAATCCATTAAATCCTCTATCTTAGGGATTGGGAATCTATACCGGATAGAAATCCTATTTATGGCCCTAGAATCTGTACACAACCTCCAAGTACCACCCTTATTTGGGGCTAGGACTGTGAGAACAACACATGGACTTATTCTCTTTCTAATCAAACCTTGATCTAGTAGCTCTTGAATTTGGTTAGCAATTTCTACATTCTATTGTGGGGTCATTTTATAAGCAGTTTTGTTTTGAAGTGAGGCTCCTGGGATGAAGTCAATCTGATGACTAATAGACCTCTTAGGTGGTAGGTTAGCTGGTTGACCATCACTAACTATGTCTTGGTATTGAGTTAACAACTCTTTGATTTCTAAGGGTAACTCTTCCTTCTTGTTTCTCTTTTCATCCTTTGGCTTTATAACCAAAGCAAAGCCCACTCCATCTTCTTCCTCTAGTGTCTTCAAGAATTATTTCTCACCTACCAATAGTATGTTAGGACCCCCTTTCTTCACTTCACCTTCTTCAAAGATTGACTCTATCTTGAAAGTCCCTCCATCTTTCTTGAAGGAATAGGAGTTTTTAGCTCCATCATGCACTGCAACTCTATCAAATTGCCAAGGTCTACCCAACAATAGATGAAAAGCATCCATGGGTAGGAAATCACACAAAACTTGGTCCTTATACCTCCCTATGGAAAATTCCACCCAAGCTTTCTTATTACTAGTACATGTTGATCTTTGTTGAACCAAGTAACTCTGTAAGGGTTAGTATGAGGAATCTTTTTCAATTTTAACTTTTCAATATCTTCCATAGAAACCATGTTATCAGTAGAGCCAAAATCTATGATAACTTTACAAACCTTACCTAGTACCTTGCATTTGACTCGAAACAAAGATATTCTTTGGCTTGGCTCTTCTTTGATGGACTCTTTGAGGAGTGCTCTGTGAATCATCAAATTATCCCCTATCTCAGAATCTAGGGCGACTTCTCTTGTCTTACTGCTAGAAGACTCTTCTTGCACATAATTGATTATTTTCTCTCCTCGTGATGTAGAATCCTTCTCAAGACACCTATAGGCAGGATGCCCAAACTGTTGACAGTTATAGCACTTCATTGAAGAGAAATAAGTGTTAGTAATAACTGAGAGGGGGAGGGCTGAATTAGTAACCTCAAAAATTTCCTTCAAACTTAACCACCAATCAATAAATCTCAGATTATTATGTCCCTAAAAGATGCATGCCATGAAATACTAATAATGATTAACTGTCTATCAGTGTCTGTCAATCCTTATTCTTTCTTGATTATCGATAAGCAGTATAACTATTTACCGGAACTCAGTAAATAAGCAGAGTATACCGATCAATCCTGAGTTAGCTATGTAAGATGCAAAACAGTAAAGAAATGAATCATACACACATAACACATGAATTTTAACATGAAAACCCTATTAAGGGAAAAACCACTGGGACCGGTACCCCAAATTTTTAGTCTTCTGAAGTGACCCCTGTTAGGAGCCAACCTTGTTAAAGGTTACAAACACACTGTTAAGTGCGACCTTATTAGAGGATTTTATACATAGAGGTTGTTACTTAGTATAAGGAATCTATTTCTACCATCCTTGAATCAGCCTCCTTCTTAGACTATCAATAGGTATCGGGCAAGTCCAATGCTACTTTCATGAATCAACCTTTTGATGACATGTAACTGATTGAATGTTTGATAATGTTAAGTTTAAGATGATGCAAGACATTAAAATAGTTAATGGTTTGTATTTTCATTGATGTCAACTTGATATCATCTATACGGTCATGTACATAATGCCAAAGACTTTAGAGAATCAATGGAATAGAGATTATGCTTTCAGCAATGCATAAAAGTCAAATATTCACTAAGTGACAGACAACACCGACGGAGTGCACACCATCTGTAAAGGCAAAGAAAAATTCATAGTGATGCCTGGTGCAGAGAACCCTAGGGTTTAGCTCAAAACCCTAGCCCTAGCAATTTTGAACAATTTTTGATACAAGTCTTCCAACAAGCAAGTCATGTTTTTCTTAGTCGCTCAGTCGCAGAGCCAGCAGGGAGAAGAAAGGTAATGCATCGCACACTCACGAGCTAGGAAAACAGTTCACTTATTAGTGAGCGAGTGCGCGACGAGGAACTAGTCGCTCAGTCACAGATGGCTAGTAGAAAAGATAGTGCACGACAATGCGACGAGGAGCTCATCTCCTAGTCGCGAGTCAATTCGCAGTAAGAGAAAACACGATGCGACAACGCGATGGGTGATCAATCGCTCAGTCACGAAGACAAACAGTTCAGTCCTGGTGTGCGAGTGAGCGACACCTTGTGCATCGCAAGGTCGCAGGTGACTTGACGGTTAAGTGAAAAGCATGACGAGTGCGTGACGAGAAGTAATCGCTCAGTCGCAAGGCAAAGGTCAGCTCGGGAGGAGAAGGTGCGAGTATGCGACATGAGCTAATCGCTCAGTTGCAAAGAAAAGATTAGCTCGGATGAGCTCATCGCTCAGTCGCGAAGGAAATGGCAGCTCGGGTTATAGCGCGGCGAGTGCGCGACTTGAGCTCATCGCTCAGTCGCAGGGACATAGCCAGCTCGTGTAGAAGTGCAGCGAGTGCACGACTAATGTGCGTCGCAGACTCGCAGAGCAAGGAGCAGCTCAGGGAGAAGCAGTGTGATTGTGCGATTTGAGATCATCGCTCGGTCACGATAGAAATAGTAGCTCGGGACAATGCATTGCGGGTGCGCGATAAGGAGTCATCGCTCAGTCGCGAGGTAAAAGTCCAAACGGAGAAAGACATAGCGA
>MU224437.1:1120701-1147189 GCA_018584345.1 Thuja plicata
TTGTTTTCTTTATTCTTGCATTCATGGCTCCTCATATAGATTAGAATCATGTTTATTTCCATAGATTAAATTTGCATTCATATTTCCTTTCATAGACTAATATGCATTGTTATCATTTAGATTAGATTTCATTTTCATGCATTCGAATCTCTCGTTTCATGGTGTATTTGCAATAGACACAACTAGGTCAATCTGAAGGCCTTCATCTTACATTTTTACACATCCATGACTAGAGAGCTATGGATCGATATTTGAGGCCTCATTCTTGAACAACCTTGAATGGAATGATTCATAGAAGTGTGACAACATTTATGCACACAAGTTGTACATAAAGAGGAGGTTTGGATAAAAAATAAGCATGAGATTTATGTTCCAAGGCTTGTCAAATGTTCATAAGTTTCTCTTATGGAACATTTTTTTTTACCTAGGGTGTCTAATGCTGGAGCATCTTAGGATCTTGGTAATCTTGCATCAAACAAAAAAAATTCCTTTAGTTTGTTTTCTGTTATGTTCAAGTTGGGTTGTTTTGGTATTTTGGTGGTGGTTGACCCGTGTTTGTTATTTTTGGTTGTGGTCATGACATCGTGTTCTTGGATTAGTCTTGGAGCTTATGCTATGATCACAACTCATTTGGTTTCATCTCATGGAAGTTACGATAGATTCTTCATGTATCTATCTTGTTCTTCATTTCTCAGTTGGTGGCTGAGTTTTCCAATCAATTTATGATATTCCGATTGGTTTTTCCATGTTTATTATGTTAGAGGTCAGCTTTGTTAGGTGATCACTTCACTTAAATCTTTCATTAGAGATTGTTCTTCAAGATTTGGGTCCTGACCTATTGGGGTGTAATATATTTACTCATTTCTTGGGGAATGTAATCTTTTCAAGGTCGACCGATAATTGTAATTTCTTTATAAGCTTATGGACTTGTTCCTAAAGAGCAAGATGATCTCATAAGATTATTTGGCGCAGCTTGGATAGGATTTGGAGGGGTTTTAGTGTAATCAGGCCTGCTTGCTTGACATGTATGACTGGCATGTGAAATGATATGTTGCAGATCTGTTGTAAATAATTTTTGATAATAATAAGAATCTGAATCTCTTGTTTTTACCTACTTTGTCTTGTTTTCTTCCGTTGTGTATGTTGGCTGCAAGTTGGACTGATCTCCTTGAGGTTTCTCCATCCTTGACTGCATCATATTCCAACAGGTAACAGAGAATGGTGAAATAGGATTGAGGGGACAATAAAATTCATTAAGATTTATAGGTTCTTGTTGTATGCCTCCTTTCTATGATCTCATATTCTAATGACAAAATTTACTAGCCTCACCTTAGATACAATTTGCTCTATCTTGGTTTGATTAATAAACATATATTATTTCTTTTGATCTATTACTAACAAATGATCTTAGTTGAAAGGTAGGGAAGATTATTCGCAGGTTGCAAACATGGAAAGGGGTCATTTAGGATGCCTACTTTGTAATGTCAAACAAAGGATTGTGGGAAATGAAGCAAATGATGATTAAGGGTACAAAGCTGAACAAATTGAAAAGATTATGGCACTGATATATAGGATCTAAATACTTTGTATATAATGACCATACAATATGGATATGTTACAGATATGTTGATGTAACATCAAGCCAAAAAATATTTAATATGTTGATGTAACATCAAGCCAAAAAATATTTAATGGTTTGATGAATTATATATACCTCACCTTTATTTGTACAAGAGGACTCATTTCCTCATCTGCTAATCCGCATAATAATGCGGTACTTGTAATTTTCTAATTTTCTATGATCACGACTTTCTAAGTCCCAAACAATACCAGAGGTTTTTTCTCCCTCCGTTCTTTTCCTCTGGTGCCCGCATTGAACGAAGGTGTTGTTGGGGCTCAAATCGACAGATAAGACTTCTTACGGATTTCGCTTATCCAGTGAAGATAGATACAATCGATTTGCCAACGAATGAGGTTTCAACAACCTCCTACAATTCTGATTCCATAGAACCAAGGCTGGTGGGCCTGCACTTTAAAACTTGTCTTCAAAGTCTTCTAGAGGTTTCCTATAGCGGATAACTGACAACTTCAACTCCTGCTTCTCAATGTGTTAAGATCACAAAACTGAAAATATGTGTTATTGAAATATAATCTATTTAATATTGCTTGATATGATTGAGATATGAAATGGATTAGATGAAATAAAAGAGTAATTCAAAAACTTGAAACAATGAAATCTTATACCAAATTCAATTAATGAGAGAGACCAGTGTTTTATTTCAATAATGGGCAATAGAGTCGATAATTCTTCAATCCTACGTTCAACTTCAGAGACGGCTTTGAAAACAAAAGCTTATCACCTTAAAGGCGTTATGATATGCACATATAACTAAAAAGTTTAAACAATACTTCAATTTAGTACTATTTCTCAGATGACGGACTAATTGATCAATATTTAAATCAATAAGATTTTAACCATGCGAAAATGAGAAAGAAACAATTGAATATACAAAATATAAACTTAATTTAAAATATACGCAAATCAAAACTATCAATTTAAGGAATGTCGAATGGTTTATCTGAAGGACTTGATTGTAAAGAAAGAACGAAAATGATTGCACAATGGAAGAAAATACAGACTTATCTTTGCTTGTTAAGAAGGCGTATATTAGATCTTTGCATTTAGATTTCGAATTCGACTATCTTTCATTCCATCATACCCATAGTTTCAACATATCAGTCATTATGTCTTCTTCAATGTTATTCCCTCCCTGTTTGCAGATTTATGACTGAATATAAATATAAAATCGAAAAGGTGTGTACAAACATCACACCCTTTCCCTAAAACTAATCCACAACCGACTATACTTATCAACTATATTGTTTTGAGATACAAATCTCTACTCTTCATAACTATAACTATCAACCGATTCGGTTGCACCTAAATCTGCCCAACTTCAAAATAAATCTATATATAAACATATCCATAGTCACATTGGTAATCATTGCTTCATGCTGAAGTTAGTGGCAATGTTTGATGGGTTTGTAAACTATTATATTGATCTGCTATACAAAGCATCTCTGAGACTTGCAGGATTCATGTGGCGACTGGCATGATGGAGGCGTCCATGTTGTTGCTGATTGTAGAAAATTGCTTGATCTATTGTTCGCCTCTACCCCTACTGTTTACTTCGACCATTACCATTACTTTTGATGAGGGTAGAAGCCAGTGTATAATGGAAACATTTTAAACGTCTTTGTAGACTGCTTGATTATGTGGTTATGTGGCGTGGGTATAGCGTCTGGTGTTTACAAACTTCTTCGACCCATTATGCAGCTGTTTTGAGGATGTCGACTTGCTTGTAGATGGATACATGGCGTGGTGTTTGCTGCTGAAGGTGGTGACCAGCGTGAATCCTTTGCAGACTGTTGTGTGTCGCCTGTAGACTACGTTTGTTTTCCACCAGCCACTGCCAAATATGATTGCTATCTGTTTGTCATTTTAACGACTGTAGAACAGTGACATATATTACTGTTGATATATTACATAGTCCAAAAATATAAGTTTTTAAAACCATAACACATGTCCTTTGTCTTGTATTGAATGTTGATTGCATTATTTGTTTGCTGGCTGTATATTTTAATGCTGGTTGATGATGATCCCTCTACGACCAAGTTTGCAGGCAACTATTTGTCTTAATGTTGAAAATCTATACTATCGGGTGTCTGATATATCCATCATGTTTGCCACCTTGGTAGCCTGCATGCAACGTAAAATTATCAACGATAAAAAACTTTAATATTTAAAGTGCCATATAAAATCTAATCTCAATGTTATTATTACCGCCACCATGCTATAAGTAAACAAAGGAAAGGAATTTGATCACATGATTGCATAAGTTATATATTAATTATAACCTTTCTATTTCGACCTCAACCTTGGTAAACTTATTTGCGTAAATAGAAGAGATAAGCATATATTAATGTTAAACAAACATATCTATTGTTGATATGAATTCAAATAATATAACATTCTATAGAATACATAAGGGCCATAAGTAAAACTTAGAAACATAATCCTAAGTTTGGAGGTAGACATATCTGGATAAGGGTAATATTGTTCACCAAATTACAGATCAAACTTTGATGGATGGAAGGTTTATCAAAAGGCGATAAATTGATTATTCTTTAAAAGGATAAGAAACCGTAAAGATAATATGAGATTCATGCATTAATGATTACGCATTAAGGAATAGAAATAAACCCAATCTATTACATAAGGTTCATACTATTTTAATTGGTCTCTTTAAATTATCTCCTTTTATTTCCTTAAAACAAATTTGTTTCCATCAATAATTAGATAAAAGAGTACTATATAAAAGAAATAACACATCATTATTTGTTATTTTGTCTTGATTTATAACGGATGGTATGAAATTCAAAATCCTGGTAGGCACATTAAAAATAACTATTGCTCGTGATGATTCAACCAAGGAAATCATTTAGCATATACCAATAAATAAGAATACAAGTACATAATATTATGAATGTTCTCAAGAGTAACATAGTATTAACATAGTATAACCCTCTTTTAACAATATTTTCATGATAACGTTTTACAAAAATCTCCTTTCATATTCATAAGCATAACGTATTTTGAAAAATATATATATTTACTAACTTCTTTTCTAATATTATTATTACACCAAAAAATAATGACAAACCTAGTCATTCTATAAGAATTAGAGTGTATCATATATGTGAAAAGGAGATATCATTTATCATCATTGTTATCAATCAAACTATAACACATTGTAATTTACAAATCATAATCATAGATAACAATATTGTTTTATCTCATGAAAGTAATAATCATTCAAATTCATGAAAGTTTAATTAAACCAATTTTAACCTTTCCAAAATATTGATAGACTACTAGTTGGAACATTTAAGGGCATTATTAAATCAAAGTTATAATTCTTCTCATGAAATATTAACTCTTTGCTTTTATCACCAATACGGATTTTAAAGATTCATAATGCAATGATAAGATGTGTAGAATTCCCCTTAATTGCATTTAGGATTTATATGAAAACATCACATAAAACTTTGAACTTAGTCAGAAGCACATTTAAGATCAATTGCAATTACATTGTGTCTTTAAGGAAGGAAAGTCATAAAATCAAACTCCTAAATCCCTTTTAAGAAAATTGATTATAGGATAATGAGAATCTCAAAAATTTAAACCATGGGACATATAAAAGTGAATGAATGATAATACTTTGATAATGCAAAGGTGATAGAAAATAGAAGCTATAAAAGATAATTAAACATATGTGAATAGTTACTTCCCTGAACAAGAATGGATGTAAGTCACTTTGTCGACATGGGTTCCACCAGGCGTAACATTATTATTTTATTAATTTTTTAAAAAGGCCTCGACCTATTATCAAAAAAAGAAAAAAGAAGACCGTAACAAAGTTGTCTTATTTATTTGTTGTGATATAATCTAAAAGAACATGGTAACAAAATTTTTCCTTTTATTTTGGAGAAACCAAAGAACCCTACTATAATCATACTTTGTCAATGATTCTTTTATTTCCTTAGGTTGTTCCTCTCCTGATTCCAACTTAGGGATCAAAGCATAACACATACTGTCACTTTTCAAATCATCTAAGAATTTCCTTCCTTCAACCACTTTTGAAATTATCTAAGAATTTCCTTCCTTCAACCAAACAAACTCTAACACTTGTACAAATTTCACTCTTAAGACTATATAAAAGGCAACAACACTTGTTTCACCCCATTTTCAACAATAGTATACCTATTCCTTCTTCCATCATGCAAAGCTTGTCTATCATACTGCCATGTTCTACCCAACAAAATATGACACACATCCATAGACATAATATCACTAAGAATTTCATCATGATAATATCCTATCTTCAATTTCACCAAACATTGTTCACTTACCAGTACCTTATGATCATCCTTTATCCATGCTATCTGATAAGGTTTCAAATGCTTCAATATCTGCAACTTAAACTTGTTCACCAACTCCTTAGGGGTTAGGTTGTTTGAACTACCTCTATCAATGATCACCTTGCAACATTTTCCTTCAACTTTGCATCTTGTCTTGAACAAACTTTTTCTCAACAATGGTTTGTGATCTGTCTCTTCATGACATAGGGATTTTCTCACCATTAGGGTTTCTCCATCCTCTGGTTGATTCAAAGATTCAATAGGCTCTTTCTCCACATAAGCAGATCTACCATTATTCTTTGTCATCTTATTTGAATTACCTTAAGTACACTCAAAGGCTCGGTGTCCTGTAACTACTTGATCCACTACCCTTATGGAAATTTCTATCATCCCTTCGGTATGAACTCTCTTCTTTGAATTTTGTCTTTCTTTTGTTCTGTTCATCAAGAGGTCTTCCTCCACTAGCAAAGGTTCCTCTCTGAAATCTTCCACCTCTTCCTCTTTGTCTTTGTTCAACTTTTTCTCATCTTTTAGGGCATACTAATAAGCTTCTTCTACACTACAACTTAACCAAACTAATCTCACCTTGAATATATGTCCTCAACCATTAAGATACCTTGCAACCCTTTCAACATCATCATCTATGTGACCAGATCTTATATCTAGTCTATAAAATTCTTCGGTATAATCCTTCACACTAAGATCATTTTGCTTTAGGTTTTACAATTTTCTAAACAAACTTACATGGTAAACAACAGGTCAGAACTTAGCCTTCAATTTGTTCACCATCCTATCCCATGATTTGATCTTTTCTTTGCCCTTTATTTTTTTGTCAGTCTGCAAATGTTCCCACCATAAAGATGCATGCCCTCTCAACTTTGTGCAAGCATACTTCACCTTCTTATCATCATCAATACCCTCATAATCAAAGTATTTCTCCATCTCTTTGATCCAATCAAGCAATTCATCTTAATCCAACTTGCCATCATAATCAAGTGGATTGAAATGTAGCTTGCATTTACCCTAGTTAGGGCTTTTATAAACCTATCATCTCCTTGTTCAAGCTCAGGTTGCTCTTCACCTCCTTTAGCTACTTCTTCATTTCCTTCTTCCTCTTCATCACTTACATCTTCAATGTCTCAACCTCTTCTCTGGGCCATTTCAACAACTTATAATTTGGCTGCAATTTGTCTCAACATATTCATCACAGCTAGATCTGCATATCTCCTTCCACCTCTAGCATTTCCTCTTCGATCCATCTTCGCGGAAGTCCTTTGTAATTGCGGGTCAAATCCTCATTCTGCCACCCCACAACAAATCAATTCAAGACTTCGCAACCTCAGGAATGACGATCTACGATCGCAGGAATGAAAACTTGCTCCGATACCACTTGGTGCAGCAACGAATAAAGAGACCTCAAAAAGATTTGTCCAATCCATGCAACAAGAGTTATCCATGCACCAAGAGTTGCACAATAGAAAAAAAAAGAACAAATAAGAGACAAGCAAGATCAGCCTTTGCATTATCAAAAAATCAATTACAATAGACTTGCAACATGCAACCTTACATTCCACACATACATGCCTAATTACAATAGAAATCCTTACAATTTCCTTAGCCTCGAGCTTCTAAAAGCTAATCTCCTCTAAGTCCCCTAAACTAGGAACAATTGCCTTTATTTATACAGATTTGCAAGCCTCAAGACGACCTATAAGGATTACACTTCCCAATGAGAAGAAAAAGTATAAAAAAATATAGGTCAGGACCCAAATCATAAGGATCACCCTCTAATAGAAAAGGCATGAAATGTGATCCCTCAAGTAGGTTGGCCACAGGTGTAGCAACATCAAGAAATGAGCCATGAAGCTTCGCTGATCGGGAAAGTCCTTCGCAAGATCAAAAAACACAAATTAACCGTGAATCATGAAGAACAATAAAGTCCCGCCAAGAATCCACGAGATCTCATCAGTGAAGTAACCAATTGAGGTGCGAACCTAGGTGAAGGTTCAAATAATGCCAGGAACACGCCACAAGGTCCACAACAGCTAGAGATCCGAACCGAAGGTGCGCTAAAATAAACTCACAGACTATACAAACTGGAAAACAAGAAAACATATATTTTTTTGGTTGATGCAAGATTGTCAAGAAACTCAAGATGCTCCTGCATCAGTTAAGCCCACTTTGCTTGCAACCCCATTTGCCAAACCTTTAGCAAGTGTTGTGCCTTATTAACCATTCATTAGAAAGCCCCTCAAGCTCATCAATTGATAAATATGAGATATTTTCCACAGCAAGTCAAATTGTGATATTGCTATTAGGATTCAATTGTGTAGTTTTTGAGTCAAACTTATTAACCCATGTTTCATGAGTAGTGGTTCACAAGAACCAATCTTTCATGGGAATGAATGAAACAGTTAGCACACATTGCATCGAGGTGATGCTCACAAAGGTGAAGCACATGAATGGAACACTTAGCACTGATACCTTCTATACAGAGGTAAAACAATTATCTGAAAATGTCATATAGAAGGTCTATATAGGGTAGTCCTATATTAATCCCATATGTAGACACAAAAACATATGGCTGATATGGTGGACAATAAAAAAATATTTCATTTTTTTTCATTTGGATAAATTAGTCAAGTCTCTAAGACATGACATGAAATTTAAGCATAGCTTTGGGAGAGGAACTATTTGAAAAACAAAATCAAAGTATAACATTTATGCTCAAATATAATGTCCGTGCTTTCATTTCATTTACGAGACTTCCTCTTGCTATCTTTTAATCGAACTGTAACAAGCTGAGGTATATTAATTAAGCTACCATTCACTGCAATGTGCTCATCTGGCTCATACCAGTGTTTCTGTACTTCTGGTTTGCAGTAGAACCTCCATCTTTGCATTTCTGAGTGTTAATAAGAGTTTTTTTCCATAATATAAAGAAATGTATTCATTCGTGCAAACTACAAATGGTAGTGAAAAATATAAGATGACATATACTTTACATTCTCGTTAAAAAAAGAAAAGATTTTATTCTAACATTCCCTATTTGATGGGCTACAAAGAGGGCCCTGTAGTAGAAAAATACAAAATGCCCTATACATTACATTCTCATTAAAAAGAGAGAAGATTTTATTCAAATATTCCCTATTTGATGGGCTACAAAGAGGGCTCTTCAAGGACAAAGGGATCAAATTCTTTGGAATTCGATTATTGTTGTTTTTCTGAAACATGTAGCCAAAATCCGAAGCAAAAGATACATTTATGAACAATACAACAACTTAACTGCAACTATAACAATAAAGCGTGCTTAAAAATACAGTCTGGATCAAGACAATAAACTTTCTTATTGCCGGGTGGTTGAATTTCTGCATGCTGCTTGGGAGTTGATTGAATATCAGCTAAACAAACAAATAACATAAATAAATAACCAAAGATAACCTAATAAAATCTTTCTAGTCGTAAATGTAACCATACAAATAATACCTCATATACATCGTCAGAGATGTTTGAATTGCTTAGGTTCTTTTTCTTTTGCCCATACACTTTTGCTTTTGTTGTTCAACTGCATCATTCGATGCTCCAACTGCTCAAGCTTGTTCCTTATATGGGCAAATATGTCACTTTGCATTTGGTTTCTCTGGTGCAGATCCTCAATTATCTTAATCAATTTCTTGTTTTCTTCAAATACATTTTCCACAGCTATGATGTTGCTTTCAGCTTCAGACTCATTATCATCATCCTTCTGTATCTGTGAAAATGTTTCCATATCTTTATTAGTCCGTTCCCTCTTTTTGACACAAGCAGCCTCTTCTGAATTATTGACTTGCACTGAAATCTTTGCTTCAGGTACTTCATCTTGCTGTGATATTCTCCCTTGGTTGGAGGTATCTTCACCTGTTTTACAGAAATTGTTAACAGGAAAGGGAACTTTTTCTAAACAGTAGAGAATGATTGGCCAACATTTAAAACTGAAAAGAATAAGAAATGCAAATAGACATTTCAGAAAAAATTTAGTTTGAAAGAAAGATGTTAGGCAAACTATTACATAGACAAGAAAATATATAAGCTGGCGGACAAACTTCAGCCTTCTCCATATTTTTTCTAATATTCAAGAGAGATTTTATTCAAGCTGCCATGTAAACATAGTAGTCCCCATATTAATAAGGAAAACCTTCAACACCCTATCTAACCAAATTAAAGTTTATAATTACCGTGTGGCTTCCATTTTATAAGGATTCATTTAATCATGCATGCCTCTTTTCAATTCCATAGTTTTCAATTCCATAGAATTATCTACAGATGTGAACTAGGAACCCAGGGCCCTTCCATGGGAGCGCATATTTAAAAAAATGTGTAAAACAAAACCAGATGGATTGTGATTAAAGGCTTCTAAACTTTAGCAACTATTTTTTGAATGGACATATAACTAATCTTCATTTTGAAGGTTCCTTTTACATTATTAAAACTATAAATTATCACCCCTAGTTTTAAGATATACAGTTGAATAAACTATAAATAAAAAACATCTGAGGGAAAAATATATGTGCAAATGATAAATACAGAATTTGATGACAAAATCTTTGGTGAGTCAACTACCTTTATGATTTTTATCATACACTATCATATTAACAACTATGATATTTATTGAACAAAATGCTAATTAAGGAATCTAATTTCCGACGTCCAGATCATAAAAGACATCCTTACCTTTATGGAGTTCCTCAGAGCTTTCCATACTATGCTCACTAATAGCCTCTTTTAGTTTCTCTTCATTCTTATGAACAATATTGGCAGCACCATTTGCTTGCAGTGGTGCTTCATTAAATTTCTGGACTTGGCCCTCAGCAATCCGGGATTTGACCTGATCCATAATTTCAAAGGCCTCTTGAAGTATGGTATTCCTATAGGCAAGTAAAAATTATAGTGGAAATTATTTGCCAACTGATTTTTAGATTAATCTCATTTCTTGAAAAAAACGAAGAATTTAGATTAATCTTATTTCTTGAAAAAAACAAAGAATTGCAAAGTAATTTGTATAAAACATGTAAAACCTTGAGCAAATTGGAAAATTAGATTAAGAATTCTCAAGTTCTAAAGAGTTATGCTTCCTTGAAGCTTTCTCAACCTGCTGGCAGATCTGAAAGCCTCTTCCATTGCCCCAGATTCATTAGTCTCTATCTGAGGCATATCTGAACTTTTCTGCTCTTGGTCAACGATAGAAACATCATCATGATCATTTACATCGCCACCACTTGAAAAGGATCCAGCCTCTGAAGAATCTTTAACAGGTTCCAAAGAATGCTTTAAAAGCTCAGAAGAATCTTTTACAGGATCAGATGAATCGTCTAAAGTTTTTGAAGAATCTTTTAAAGGTTCAGAGGACCCTTTTGCAGTCCCAGATGAATCCATAAGCGAAAGTTCCATACTTTTTACAACAGGAAAACCCTTTTTATTTTCATCATATTTCTCACTGAGTATGACTTTCTTTGCTAGGCCAGTTTCCAAAGAAGTTAAGTCTGTGTTGGATTTAGAGGCAGCATTGGACTCAGAAGCATGAATGTCTCTAGGTACATGTTCTACTTCAGGGGAATTTTTTTTGGTTGGAAGTACAGATTCTTCAGCCATTTTCGTAAGGGGTTTACTTTCCAGGGTCTTTTCTGCATTAATGGCATCTACAGTTTCTTGAAGCTTTATCAGTTCACGGATTACAGCTTTCCTTGATTCCCGCACAATTGGGTCCACTCCCTGTATAGAAACATTAAACTTAGTATCATTATTTCTATGGAAAGCTCTTCCTCTATAACTACAAAGCATAAAATGTACATTAAAAACTCTCAAATCAATACAAGAATTAAAGAGCATTGTGAGATAAAAATAAGCAGTGAAAAGAATGTTTCCTTTTTTGGTTGTAACAGGAGGAAGCAGTAGCCCAGCAACTATGACTGGGCACACCCCCATAACTTCTAAGCTGTACACTGCCCTTTATGTATACAACAGATAAATTAGGTTTCAAACTCGCAAATATTGACTATGTTTCCAATGGCTCAACTATCTACCAAATGAAAAGAAAATCGTGGAAGAAATTTTGAACAGAGACAAATGACAAGGTTTCAGAAAGTGAGAAAGCTGAATGAGAATAAGGATAAAAAACAGATTCCACTTAGATCAAGAAGTGAAAAAGAAGAAACTTGAAATTGTTAAAATCAAGAAGAAAAAATGAGAGAAAAGGTTATAATGTACATTGATGTCCACAAATCACCAAAACAAGTCTAGGGGCAGCATAGGAGCGCTAAGCCATCTCTAAATATAGAAGAAAGTGTAGAGAAGTACAAAAGTTCATAAAGAACATGGTGCTCAGTGATGGAAGAACGTGTTCAAAGGTACTGGAGAATAATCTGGGGCCCTGGCTTCAGAAGTTAAGACAACATCTATCCAAAATTCACTATGTACTACGGGTGAGCTTTTCCGTTAGTTGTCCCATGCTGGGAGCTTCAGGGTTTATATAGGAGCGCTAAGCCATCTCTAGTTATGGAAGAAAGTGCAGAGAAGTACAAAAGTTCATAAAGAACATGGAGCTCAGTGATGGAAGAATGTGTTCAAAGGTACTGGAGAATAATCTGGGGCTAGGAGCGCTAAGCCATCTCTAGTTATAGAAGAAAGTGTAGAGAAGTACAAAAGTTCATAAAGAACATGGAGCTCAGGGATGGAAGAACGTGTTCAAAGGTACTGGAGAATAATCTGGGGCCCTGGCTTCAGAAGTTAGGACAACATCATTCCAAAATTCACTATGTACTACGGGTGAGCTTTTTCGTTAGCCGTCCTATGCTGGGAGCTTCAGAGTTTATTTTTATGGCACAGGAAGTTCCATGAAATGAAGAAAAAATGGCTATAGGATAAGTTGAATTCTTAACTATACTTTTTAGTTCTTAGATTCTTAGAAGTTGCATTTACGGTGCAGTTGAAAAATTCTCAAATTTTAGGTTATTTTTTGGTCATATGATGCCATTAGAGGCCATGTACATCTTTTTACCATTGGCTGCTCTGCTAGAGAATCCATGTGACCACCTACTTCCTAAAATTATTAACTATTTTTTTTAACATTGCCTGCTGAGCTATAAAATTCATGAGACCCCTGATTGTCAAAGGCTCCCAAAAATTCTCAGCAGCACCTGCTGAGAAAGTTTTGGTAGCCCCCCTCCAAGCAACCATATCCTTTGCTTTTACATAAAGAAAAAGGAAGATAACAATTCCCAAAAGAAAAGAGCCCCAAAAATCGAAAAATGTGTTGTTTAAGAAAAGTCTCTCAGTAAGCTTTCTTTAGAAGGTTTCTCCTACTTACTAAGTTGGCTGCTTATGAAAATTGAACTGTCTGGGCCTGTGGGGAAATAAATCTATCAAGCATTTATTTTTATTGAATTTATGCTAAGACTGTGTGGCCTTTATGGCCTCAGAAAGGTGTCATTGCATGAAATAAAAAAGAAGCAGTGAAAAGAAAGTTTAGTTGCATCGCTTGCTCCAAGTGTCAAAAGTCCAAAATTTTGTCACATATTCCAAATGCACCCAAATATAATGTGTTGTAGACAGTTCAAAATCACAGTTGCGAAGTGCATTTGCATATAGAATCTCATAATTACCTGTCATAAATGAAATATTTTGTTTATAAATAAGAAACATTCCCAACATTTAAAAAATAAATTTAAATAATAATTAATAACAAAATAAAGAAAAAGTTAGAAATTATTTAGAACTGCCTGAAATGATTCGAGTCTCTGGTCAAATATATTGTACAGGGCTGTGTATTGTGCTCCAAAGTTCCAAACTCTCTAAATGAACCTGCACCTGGGAGCTTCACTAAATCTGGAGAAAACAAACTCCCACAACTTCATTAAAGATGGAGTGGATCTGCAGTCACTACCATTAAAAAGGATAAGATGGGAGAAAATGGGGATGAGCTTAGAATTCGGTGGTGCCCGTTTTGGGCACTTTGGAGAAGTTTGCAAGGACATTGCTGTAGGTTTCATGTGCTATGGAATAATTTTTCAGGTTTGGGCGATTCTATGGAGGAAATGAGAGAAGATGCCCCTAAGGAAACTCATTCAAGAAGGGAAGATTCAAAAACCCATAGTTCAACAGAGTTTCCAGATGGGGGGACGTTGGGGCGTGTTTTGGGGACGGGGCACAAAGGAAATGAGAGAAGGTGCCCCTAAGGAAACTCATTCAAGAAGGGAAAAAAACATAGTTCCAGGGAGTTTCTTGATGGAGGGACGTTGGGGCAGGTTTCGGGGACAGGGGACAAAACTTTACTCCTAAAACAAATGTTTCCTCTTGTTTTCCAAGGATTCATACATGAAGGAGGTACAAGTGAAAGGTGAGTTTCACGATGGACATGGAAAGCAAGAAGATGACACGGAGCTAAGCTTCTTCATATACAAGGGTGGTGTTCAAAGGACAAGCACTTCATGTACAAAGATGATTTCAACACCAAGAGCAACATGAATGACAAAGGACATCACAACTTCAAGAAAAGATTATGAGATGCCTAGCTTACATTTTGCATTGTGAAATGATTCAATTTCCCATAAAGAAAGAATCATTGATATGATGATCAATGTTGTATATCCAAATTTGTTGGAAATCTCAACCAAGGGTGATGATAAAAGTGCAAATATACACATCTCATGGAATAAGGAAAGTTAGGATACAAACCAAGTTCAAAGACAAAAATAATTGCATGGAAGATGATGGTGAATGAACAATGCAAGTGACAATGTCATGATCAAGCCCAAAAAAGAGAAGGTGAAGGTCAACAAGTTCAAGTAACAAAGGAGGATCAAGGCCAAGATATCAAGACAAGAGCAATTTCATGAGCATTTCACTAAGAAGATTTCCAAAATGAGGAGGATGAAGAAGTGGAGTTGAAATGAAGTTTACATGATAAGCATGCTAAGGTAGCACCCTTTCATCTCCACCAATCAAGTCATTCCAAGTTAGCACATGGAATACATTTAATGTATTCCTGCATTCAATTTTCTCATTAGTCTATCCTCAAAAGGATATGTATTTCAAAGCAATGTGATTTTCTCATTGGTCAACATTTAATGCTTATAGGTGGTAGTTAAGGCTTAGAATAATCTTGGTCGTTGATCTTGGATCAATTTGAGCAATTCATTGTACTTGAGGCATCTATATAAGGCTTGCTCATTTCATTTGTAAAGTAATTGCAAATTCATTGTTGATTCCTGATCAATACTTGTGCTATTCTGGAGTGTTGCATGGTTTCCTACTTCTCACTTAGATAGGATTTACTTATGTTGAGTAGAATTTGTTTATGTTAAGGTAGTTGACTGAAAGATATTATTGTTGGTTCATGGTGAAACTTATGTTCATACCTTTTGGTACTTGTTGATTGCAAGCAACCGTGCAATGTTAGGCTGAACTCATTGCAAAACACTTAACTTCAATTGCTTCATGCTCATTGACTTGCATACTTTATGATTTTTATGTGCATAAGTCATTTGAAAATCATCCACGTGTCCTTAGAAGATAGCACCCTCCTTTGCATAGTTGTTTAAGTTGGCGAAGCAAGGACTGGTTTAGTTTCACCTCATCATCAATAGTCTCTTACATTGGTAGAGTTAAAGATAAAGTTAGCTTAGATTTCTAAACCTGTATCCTTTTTGCATTTTATTTCAAAATCCTCATTAGAAGTAGTTGAAGCACTTGCATTGTCAAATCACTCGTCATTTGAGAAGTTGATAGATGTTCATGAATGAACAACCTAAGTCCCTTTGTGATTACCAGAAAATCACATCATTGAATTGAGTTGTGTCCAACATTAAGTCGCATGTACACAATGTAAACATTTGGGTCACTTGACTTGATCATACAATTGTTACATTGTTTAGCATTTGGAGTTTCCTTGTTCAAGAGAGGATTGGATACTAAATATTTTATCCTGCATGTTGGAGTGGTCATAAAACTCACATCAACACATTTATTTGCTATATCTGTTAAGATGATCAATTATGTATTTTCCAATATTTGAATGGACCTTAGTTGCCGTTCGTATTGTGCCAAATCAGGTTATGAAAAGAGATATTTTGTCGTGTGTCCTAATTTCATGGCAGAAAATAACTAAAGGATGGAGCTTGCTCTGATGCAACCCTCCTTCCAAAAACTAATAGCAGAGGTATTGCATCTTATATAAACTCAGCGTCTAGCCATGTTCAACTCGCATTGGTGATATGGATTTGCAGGACCAGTTATAAAGAACCCTTGCAACTTAGTCAAATCAATGATGGATAATGACTTTTGTTGCCTCACTTTATGTCTATTTGAGATAATTGCTTGCATGATGATTACTTGTATCCAAAGACCCACAAGCTAGAAAAGCCTAAACTACAAGCAAAGTGTGCTATCATTTCTATTAAGAGTTGTGATTAGGTACTTGATAACTAAATGGGAAATAAGGATGGAACATAAATCTATTTCCAGGTACAAAAGCTCAGCCTTAGCTTAACAAAGCAGATTCCTATGAAGCAATAAAGCTATAATTAAGTGAAGATTCTTCATGATAATCATCTTCCTGCTTGGATTTTATGCCATGGCACCTCTTTTTTCATCGTTTTTTTTAGGTTTCAATGATGCTTGTGTAGTATTCTGTATGAGCTTCCTCCAGACCAATACTTATTATGTATGTGTCAGGCTTCCTCTTAAATAATCTCAGCTAATGCATCTAGAAAGAGCTAATTGTATGATATAGTAGATGCAATGAAATAAGAAAGAAACATTGCCATCTAAAACAAATATTATATGCATTAACTTTAAAAAAACATGGAAAACAACAAAAGACCTTTTATGGTCATCACATGGCTAGATACAATCTAGATTCAACAAACAGGCTCCCAACAAACTTAAGAGATTTCCTTTAAACTCTAGGGTTTCAATTTGATGAAAAGAGTTGAGCTTTAACAAAAAATCATCAGCTGCACCAGACACATAAACTTCAGTTTTTGGAAATATCATCTCACCAGGTATGACAAGGAAATTTATCATTCTATAGGAATCCATTTAACTCTTTCAATGCAGAGAGGGATTTTATCGTGGCATGGAATTAATATGTTTCTAGATAATACTCAGGTTTGTGTTAGTGTTATTTCTGGTTGCTCTCGGAAATAAATTGTTGATTGTTGATAAAAAAAATCCAACATCATTCCTTATTTGCATAGAAACGGTAGTATCAAACTTCATCTTGATGTAATTTTTGACACTAAAAATATCAATTTGATTTACATAAAAGAAAAACATTTTCAAATTCAAGGAATATGATGTCTATTATCAAATATCCATCATTCAGATGTTAAAGAGCAGGCATGAGATTACAATCAGGACTGGTCAAAGACACAGGCATCTGTGGTTTTTCTTACTTCACACATAAAAGAATTTGGAGACCTATAAATGCTCCCAATGAAACTTAATTTATTCCAAGAGCATCTTAATGAAATGGAAATGGAGAAGATTATTATGAAAGGTATTCAAGGTAAACTGGTATTACAAAGTTTAGAAAATCAAAGAGAATAATGACAGGATATAAATTTTGTAAGGGATTTTAACCAAATGTTCTTGACTAGTTCCTTTGGTGAATATTTTTTCAAAGTTCCTAAAATGCAAATTTCTTATATTTTCTTAATCTGTTTCATGTAGGCTTTAAATCCAGCCTCCAAACTAAAAACTAATGTGCCTTCTCAACAACAACAAAATAGCTCAATTTAACAAAAGAACATGATGAAAAAGGCACGCCATGTGGAAATGACTAATGTGTACATTTTCTTTTCAACCAATGGATCATCCTGATTGGATTCTAGAAGTATCAACTCCATATTCTTTTTTCTCTAGTACCAATAATATACAAGAGTCAGGATTTGGGACTTCCATCGCTGTTTCTATAAAACCCTTTGTTTCTGTAATGGACATGCCTATGTATTAAATATTTGGAAACAACACACAAAATGCATGCTCACTAATGCACTTTGAGCCAAATTTGGAAACTCCAAGAGGTAAATACAACAAACTGTTTGATAGGATGTCTCAAAGAAAACGTGGTCTCATGGAACGCCATAATTACAGGATATGCACAAAAATGGTTTTTCTAAAGGTTTTTCAAACAAACAAATTAATGCAGGTAGAGGTTGTAAATGGGTGTTCAAAAGGGACACTGGCTTTGATAGCAATGCTAAGAAGCATAAGGCTAGATAGGTTGTGAAAGGAAATTCTTAAGTTGAGGGAATTGATTATGATGAGAATTGTCTCCAATTTCTAACCTACAATTCACTGGGCTCTTATTATCTATTGTCGAGGCCTTTAATTTTGAAATCGAGCAAATGAAAGTGAAGACAACTTTCCTTCATTGTGATTTGGAGGAAGAGATCTACATAAAATTACCAAAGCACTACATGGAAGAAGGTAAAGAATCTTTGGTTTGTAAGTTAAAATAATGTTTCTATGATCTAAAATACTCCCCAAAGATGTGGTACCAGAAGTTTGATTCTTTTGTTAAGTTCAGGGTTTCTATGATTCAAATTGGATTGTGCACCTATTATGAGATGAACAATGATTGATTCCTTGTTATTGCATTACATGATGATAATATGTAGGTAAATGTATAGCAGTAAGAATATTATTTGTGACTTGAATTCTAAGATTTCAGCAAAATTTGAGATGGACTTGGGGCCTACCAAAAATATTGTGTATGGAGATCAATAGAGATAGAGTGATGAAAAAGCTTTGGTTAGGTGAAAGCAAGGATGTGAGCTCATTGTTGGAAAGACTCAACACAACTTGTAGACCATTGTGCATCCTATCTTGATGGGGACCAAATTATCTATAGAGTAGTGTCCAATCTCACCCAATGAGATGGAAGACATGGCTTTAATGATCATATTTTATCATTAGTATACAAAGGAAACAGTTTTTGAACCGTCGGTAACATGATCACCGAAAGACTGGTTTATAGTGCAACCCGACACAGAGGTCACCGAAAATGTTAAGTGCAAGAGAACACCGAAACCAGTCTTCACCGACAGACAAGTTCACAGAGGAACCCGACAGTTAGTCTACAGAGCAAATCGAGAAGTAGAATGTCTACAGAGACATCACCGAGGAAAGACTACAGAGCAACCTGAGCACCAGTCTACCGAGAGACAACTTTAATTCCGAGAAATGTGGATCTGAGTTACACGTCAGATAAAACACTTAAGTTTTATATTTAGCTTTAAAGCTTATCTTTAAAACCATTTCTTGAGGGACAAGTAAAGAAAATGAAATTGTTTTAATCAATCTAACTGATTGTAAACATGCAAAGTAGGAGATCAAGGTCAAGTTGTAAACCTTTGATCATAGAGTTTTCATAGTTAAGCGTGAAACCTATTTAAGACAAATCGTTGTATAAATAGTTATGTAATCAATCAGAACAGATGAATGTGGTGATGATTGTAGCCGAAGAGCACATCTATGGATCAGATACAGAGTTTCATGCAGAAAGAGAGTAAAAGATGAAATCAGTTATAAAGAACAAGATTGAAGGCTACCGAGCAGAACCCCTCCCCTCTCAGTACACACCATTCCATTATTCCAACAATTGGTATCAGAGCTGGATCTCTTATTTGGAAAAGTTTAAATCACTTGAGAGAAAAGATCATACAATGGAAAGGTATAAGCTAGACAAAAATATTGAGAATCAGAAGTTGCAAATACAAATCTTCTATGAGCAATATAAAGAAGCTAGAATCAAGATGAGAGAGCTACTGGATGAAAGAAAGCTTATGGCATCTCGCTGTAATGAAACAAACTATCACGAAGAAGAGATACCTGATTTGTTTGAGTCAACGGGATCTACATCTAGCAATACATCAGACACATCTGAAGGAAGCATTACAAGTCTAAATGAAATTAATCAACATCTAGCTAGACAAGTGAAATCACTGCAAATCGGTCAAGAGACATAGATGGTAAGGATGATTGAGGTTATGAATAATGCTAGACAAGCTCAGAAAGAAAGAACACTAGCTATTGATGACAGGAGGAAGATGACTGAAAAGCTACAAGAGAGAGAATCGAAAATACAAAGACTTACTGAACATAATCATGAGATCACCAATCAAATTGTTTTTATGAGTCATGAGGCAAACCGAGTGAACATAGAACTGAATGAGAAATTGGAAGCTATTGGTGAGCTAAGAGAAGAAAATGAAAGACTGAAGCATGAAGTAAGGATTCAACAACAACACAATGATATGATCAAAAAAGCTGAAGAAGGTACCAAAAGAATGAATGATTTTCTGGATGGACAAAGAAGAGTCAACAACAATACCGGTCTAGGGTATACCGAGCATGGAGAATCATCATACCAAGCTGATAAAAAAGATGTCTACACAAATCCAAGACCAAGGAAGCAATCATGCAATTACTGTGGAAAACTAGGCCACACATCAAATGTTTGCAGGAGCAAAGCTAAAGGTATTCCTAAATACACATCTACATTCATAGGAAATTGTTATAACTATAACAAGAAAGGACACAAAGAACATGAATGCAGATCTAAGGTGAAACAACCTAAGAAGGAAACCTACATGGAAAAATATTGTCCTACTTGCGAAATGCATGGGCACATATCTTTTGAATACAGAAAGAAGAAAAAACAAGCATGGAAGCCAAAAGAACAAGAAAATGCTTATCAACCGAAAAGAGTCGGTAACTCATATGTTTGGGATTACAACACATGGACAAATTGCACGGCGTGTGGTAGATATGGACACATAGCTGCAAACTGTATGAAAAAATGGATGAGAAGGTCTAGAAGCTGGACTAACCCCGGAATGGCATGCTTACACTGTCATAGGGTCGGTCATCTAAGCAAGTACTGCAGAGACCGAGTGACAGAGACAAACACTTTTGTCAATAGCAATACCATTGAAGACATCAGGAGAATGAGAAACAAAATGTGGAGGAAAGCTACAAACACTGATGATGCTGGACCAAGCAATACAATTGGTGACACCTTATCCAATGGATCTGGTGATATCACCACCCCCACCTAAGAAGAACAAGTAAGTATGGAACTGCACTATACCAAGTTATATTTTAGATGAGTTCCAATTATACATTGAAAAATGCCAAACTAGCATGAATAAAGATGCACTATGGTATTACTTGTTGTGAATTTGTGAATCCAATCTCATCGGTCAATACACACCGAGAATCATCAGTGTACATACAAAAGCTAAGTTGTTAATGTAAACCGAGCACCGTCTGTAATCATGTAAAAAGACAATTAGTCTTCGCCACATACCGAGCACTGTCGGTAAACATGTGAAAGGTCAATTGACTTGACACTTACCCTGAGCATCGCATTCTCACATAGAATGAAGTTAGTATGTTCCCCGAGCGACTCCATCTTCGAACACTGAGAAGTGGGTAAAGCATTTATTGTGCCACTTAGGGCATCATCTATAAAAAGGGCAACGAAAAGCTCATTCATTCGCCATGCGATTAAGAGCGAAGAGCAGAGCGACCAACATTGACCAGATTGCAAGGCAACTCACAAGCATATTCACGACATTTAGACAGATTAACAGTAGCTACAATAGATCAAGTGAGTAACTAAGACTCACTGAGCTCACAGTTTGTTTACGGGAAAAGCCCTAATTTCCAAAAACGATGGCAACCACATCTCGTGTTTCCAAGATCAAGAATGCCAAAGACAAAAAGGTCAACCTAATCAAGAACACTACATGTGAAGAGCCTAAGTACAAATTTTGTCCAGAGGTTGCTTCACAACCCAACGACGCTGGTGCGTTCTCAAGCATACCACCTAGGGTTTGCTAATCGAGGATGTCTGAGCCTATATCCACTGCAAAGTTGCATAAATCAGAGATCTGTAAGTTGAGGAAGCTTACAAGAAGCTTTGCACAGATGGAAACATCAAAGATGAACATAAGCATATTGAGGTGAAAGGGCTGACAAATTCCCTAATGTTCCCGAAGGAGTTCAAGACCAAGTGGATCCAGATAGTTCTTAGCCGGGTACATGACCGAAAGATGTGGTTGGACGAGCCAAAACAAATCACTAAGGATTTAATACACGCAGTGACCGGTTATCCAGTAACTGACAAGGCAAAAGCACTCAAACATCCTCCTCGCCCTGACATAGAAAAGATGACAAGTGCAGTATGGGATGGAAGAGATTTAAAGGTAAACTCCATCACCGATCCAGAACTAAAATTTGGTGCATGTGTGCTGGGATACAAGGTATTCCAAGCCAGCCGGTTAAACAACATTGCATGCGGAGCAGTTGACACTACCCATAAGATTGTTAAGAAGGGTCTACAACTGGATCTATCTGAGCTACTACTGAAGCAATTGGAGGAGAACATGAGGACCATTAGATCAGCAAAATCTAATTCATGAAGTTCAGTTCACTCCTCATGTGTATATTCTTCTACTTTCAAGACTTTTTCCCCTCTGTCGGTAATGTCAGTTGGGACATTACTCGACCAGTGACAATACAAATTAGTGAACTCATTAAGTCACTAGGGGACAACTTTACATCAGTCATGGATGAATATTTCACCGGATTCAAGGACAGAATGCAGAAAAGGATGAGGATACCAGAACAACTGGTGGATCAATATAAAGATGATATTTGTTTCATGGTGGACACCGATACAACTTTGATCAAACCAACGGTACCGAGGACAACATGGTTAGAACCACTAGACTATGAGATAAACATAGATCAGGCCACAAATGCTATTGAAGCATTATTGAATGAACCACTGGACAAATCATTACCAAGATTTGGCACCTATGAAGAAGCTAAGGCCAAAATCAAAACAGGCTTAGTTGTTAAAAAGATCGACAGAAAGAAGACCAAAATGGTGAAAACACTTGAAAAGAAGTTGTTGGTAAACGATGAAGAAACATAACAACAAGAAGCCACCGAGGGACAGTCACCCGTCGGTGAAGGTGAACAAGTGAGTGACTCCGACTCAACAGAGTCTGATGCACCACCCCCAAAGAAACTAAGGACAATTGCTGCATCAAGAACAAGGAGTCAAACTACAAAAGCAGACTCACCATCGATTAAGAAAGGACAAGTGAGGACTTATAAAAGAAAGCCTCAAACCGGACAAACATCAAAACCAAAGAGGAGAAGGAGATTAATCCGAAGCAAGGAAGATAAGGAAGACACTGAACAAGATGAACAAGCTGAAAAGAACAAAGTTCCTACAACAATTGATGAGATTGTTGCATCAATCATCAAAATAGGTAGCATATCCAATCCTAAGATTAGACAATGGCTAACTCTGAAACTCGGGGATCAGAATAAGATAGAAGAAGCCATCATCAAGACAATGTGTGTATTCAAATATATACCTATACAGTTTGATAAGATGATGCCACAAGAACTTCTAGATAGGTTATCAGCAAGGTGGACATTTGCACTGAATTCTGAAAGACAAATAAGGGAAAGATCCCTAGTTTCAATTATGCCACCGGAGTCAAAAATGGAAGAAATTGATGAAATGATGAAGATGCATTCGTAGAAGTTCTCAGCAAAATTGAGAGCCTACAAAGTACTATAGGGAAGCTTAATAGAGCTTGACAAAGAAAGTGATGATACTTGGAGAAATATACTCAATCTACCTAAAGAGGATACAAGCCCCAAGAAAGTATTAGCACTTACTGAGAAGCCTCACAATGAAGAGAAAGAGGCAACACCGAGCCCTGAACACATCTTAATAAATGATGCTGAGGATGTCAATCCAATTGATCTGACAACATAGGCAAACAAGGCCATGGATGACATACCACAGATTTTGTAGTCATTAGGAGACACAACAGATGTCACAATCCAAGATGTGAATAATAGATATCATTGGTGATCCTGCCGATGAGGTAAAGGCAGATGAACATGTCACTATTGCCACCGAGAAAACCAAGGAACAGGAGACAACAACGGATGCTGCACGGGTTAATATACCAGGACAAATGCCATTATTGATACAGGCTACCAATATCATCTCACAAAAGGAGAAGTCACCCAACCATGATGCAAGCATACCCGAGGATAAGGGTGAAGAAGAGCAAAAAAGCACAACTGATGAACATAAAGTAACAGATGGAGATCAGAAAGATGCAAGTGAAGAAAAAGGTGATTCCACACCAAAGGATACCGAAGGATAAGCTACAGATAAAGCTAAGGTTGATGTGGAGATGTCTACACCTAATCGACAGGTGAATAACGAGCAGCGGGTGAAAGACACAACACCCCCAAAGCCTTCACCAAGTACATCAGACCAAGCAAAGGATATTGCTATGGTACTACATACAACTACCTCCACCACAATTACAAAGAAAAAGAAGAAGAATAAAAATCCAGTCACCTTGGATGAGATCATTGAAATACCAGACTGTGATCCTAGGACATTGGATCCAGAGTCACTTACAAAGTATGCAGAACTTTGTAAAAGAAAAGCTATACAAGATAAGCTCAAAAAGGAGACCAAGGACACAGGTACTAGAAACTACAAAGGATATACTATTGCAGATTGTACCTGATACCGACATTGATCAAAATGCACCTATTCTTGATCAATTAGCAGTTCTTACCGAAGCCATCACATCACAGAATGTCGATGCAGAGAAGGCAATAGAAGAACGTGCAAAGTAGAAGTACCAATACAAGCTAACAAAGAAAATCAGCCAAGAAGTGGCAGCGAACAAGGTAAAGCTATCTAAACTGCTCAATACATTGGAACCAATTATTTTAGAAGTTATAACCTTAGCTCAAAAGTTATGCACCATAGAGAAATTCACTAAGGAGAGTAGTGAAAAGATTGCAAAGATAGATGCAGATCTTAATGCTAGTGCACAAGGTCTCACAACCAATGACAATGCATTCAAGTTGCATTATGACAAGATTATGGAAGCTAAAAGGTTGAGACTTGAGATTCAAGAGGTAGACTCCAAATTCAGAGATGAAGTAACCGAGCTCCAGGCTTTATTACTACCAAATCTCACATTACTGCAACAACATACGACTTTGGCAAGACAATTGATTGCCACCCCGGAAATGTCTGTAACAGAAAGCATATATGATATACATGCAAGAATCACCCTGGAAATCATGACCCTTGAGCACCTCAAAGAACAATGGGAAAAGCAAATAGAGGACATTCAAAAATCCCATTCCCACATTTTTGACAAATTGTAAGTATTACACCTTTGTCATTATTATAAAAAAAGGGGGAATTGATATGATAAAAGGGGAAATGATGATAAGGTGAAAGGGGAAAATATATGTATAAAGGCAAGTGTATATACATGTACATATACTATACCGAGGCATGCACATAGGGGGATTCATATTGACAAGGTAAACACATGGTGTATATACTAAACATTTTAGTTTTGCACATATCAGTTTTTGATACTAATGTCAAAGGGGGAGATTGATGATCATATTTTGTCATTAGTATACAAAGGAAACAATTTTTGAACCGTTGGTAACATGATAACCGAAAGACAGGTTTATAGTGTAACCCGATACAGAGGTCACCGAAAATGTTAAGTGCAAGAGAACACTGAAACCAGTCTTCACCGACAGACAAGTTCACAGAGGAACCCGACAGACAAGTTCATAGTGAACACTGGTAGTCAGTCTACAGAGAAAACCGATAAGTAGAATGTCTCCAGAGACATCACCGAGGAAAGACTACAGAGCAACCCGAGCACCAGTCTACTGAGAGACAACTTTAATTCCGAGAAATGTGGATCTGAGTTACACGTCAAATAAAACACTTAAGTTTTATATTTAGATTTAAAGCTTATCTTTAAAACCATTTCTTGAGGGACAAGTAAAGCAAATGTAATTTTTTAATCAGTCTTAACTGATTGTAAACATGCAAACTAGGGGATCAAGGTCAAGTTGTAAACCTTTGATCATAGAGTTTTCATAGTTAAGCGTGAAACCTATTTAGGACAACTCATTGTATAAATAGGTGTGTAATCAATTAGAACAGATGAATGTGATGATGATTGTAGCCAAAGAGCACATCTATGGACCAGATACCAGAGTAACGAGAATCGCGTCTGAATCGCGCGAATCGCGTGAATCGCGATTCGATTCATGGCATGTGATTTTTTATGAATCGCCGAATCGGATCGGCGATTCACAGGGCATGAATCGCCCGAATCGCATGAATCGCCGATTCATGCAAAAATCGCATGAATCGGCATTCATGAATCGGTATGAATCGGCCGCGCGGCAGGGGGAAAAAGTGAAGTTAAAAACATTAAAAAACACTTGTTTTTTTTTACTTTTTTAGGTCATTTTGGTTTGTTATAACCCTAAAGGGTCTTCCATTTGCAAAATAGGAAAAGTGAGAGTGAAAGGTGAGAGAAAAGAATAGAAAGGAGAAAACATAAGTTTCCAAGCAGCAAGA
>MU224437.1:1155024-1176754 GCA_018584345.1 Thuja plicata
CTATGTTAGAAGTGGGCGGAATTGTCCAATGGATAGGACAATTCCGCCCAAGAGGGGGAAGGATCCTCCATGCATGTCAAAACATCATCCTCCAACGCCATGACCTCAAAACACCTCCACCACTTAAATGGATCTGTTTTCAAACACCACTATGCTGGCGGAATTCCTTGGGAGATAGGACAACCTGTCCTATGGCTGGGCGGAATCCGCCCAGTCATAGGACACATGCTAATTTGTAACGATTCCCAACTCCAAAAAACTCCAAAAGACCCCAGCATTTGCTCGAACACCTCCTGTCATGCCAAAACTTTCAAAAAACTTCCTCAAACATTCCATGGATCCGAAGCCAAATCACAATGCGAGGGCAGAATTTCATGGTGTAAGTATAAGTTTGTTTTAATTTAATTTCTTATACTTTAAGTTATATTCGTATAAATACCTTCCAGGATGTTTGAGATAGGTTTCAGCTTCATAGGAGTTAAGGTGCAGATTCTAGATTTTGGGGGTTTTTAAAATATTTCAGGACTTAGCCAAATTTCAGGATTCAGCACGCCTTCAACAAAGCTACCTCCCACAATCTATTTCGACTTTCTAAGATCAAATTGAAGCTGGAACGAGGATTATCTAAAGGTTTAAACTTGTTTCATCACAAAACCTTTGGTTTTTATCCCATATTCATAAAAGATTTAGCACAACTCTCGCCCATGTTCCTGACAGACTTGACTTCCCAGCAGGCCAAAATTGCCCAAAACCAACTCTCGAACTTCACTCGCCAGACAAGGGGCTTGAAAACTGTCACCAACAAAGACTACCTAAGACCACTACTCCTACTGCTTGCAAAAGAGGGGGTCCCCATTTGCAATGGGGCGATGGTGTGAAAACCTCACAACAAGTAGAGGATAAGAGGGTGATGTTGGAAGATGTTGACACTTCGCAAAACTTTGTAAATGCATTAACAAAGTCAACGAGCATAGAAAAGTCCAATAGTGTTGCGAGTCTATGGGCATCTTGGGCCCTAGCTATTAGCTCATAATATTTGATGAGTATAAGGATGTTTGGAAAGGTGACTCAACCTTACTCCTAATGTTGAGAATACAAAAAGAAAAAGGAAATTTTTAAGCTCCATAACAAAAAAACTCAATTTCTAAGCTATAGAGATTATTTTAGGTGAAAAAATACTTCCATCGATTTTTATTCAAAAAATGCATTTTCAAGCTATAGAACAAAAAACATTCAAATTTTGGGCTATAGAGGTTGTTTTAGGCCCAAGATAATCCAAATTATTTGCATTGGTTTCAAAAACGTTCAAGACAGAGATATCTTTCAGCTCTACAATTTTGAAAAAAGAGCCCAACTAGCTTCGAATCGAAATTTATGGCCTTCAAAGGTTGAGCCTCTCCACATTGGAAATGTAAAAAATGTCAAACACATAAGTGAGGGAATTACACTTCTTGAAAACATTATGACCTGTTATGACCCATCATAAGATATTTTTGAGCGCAAATAATGCAGCCAAACCTTAGCACTCAAGTTGGTTAGTGGATTATAACAAACTTATGGCAAGTAGAAGGAATATGTTTTTTTAACCTATGGACTCAATTTGCGAGTTGAACTTTTAACAAGGGATTTGGGTGCCATATTTTGGGTGGTTTAAGGTGTCATGGTTTCCTAATTACCATTTAATTCATACATAGCTTCTCCTTTTTATTAGGTGTTTGAGAGAAAAGTTTTGATAATGAATATTTACAGGTATTATTATGCTATCAAAATTACACTAGATCTCTCGTTGGTGGTATTGCACTATTTGAATACTGAATAATAGATCGAGTTGCTTTGGAGTGTGGGGTTTTTTTCTCTTGAAAAGGTTTTCCTCATGTAAACCATTGTGCTATGATATATTGTTTTCTTGTGTATTTTCCTTGCGAATGCAAATATTTAATTTAGTTACACATACCTCCTCTCATATACTAATGTAGGAAGCATATTCTGCACCTATACTTCCTGTTTTGATGGTACTTGTGAGTTTAAATTAAACGGCTGATGTTTCTTTTTTCATATTTGCTGTTGTATGCAGTCTGATTCTTTTGTGGTAATTTGTAGCCCAGCTTCTCTTTAGAGCTATATTTGTACACCTTTCCAATATTAAAAAAGGTCTCTTAGTCATCTCATTGAAAAGTAAATGGAAGATGGAAATGGATTTGAGAATGTGACATGCATCCAACATAGAAAATTCCATTGTCCTTAGGAATCAAATATTTCTCTATGTTCCTCTCCTATCACCCAAAGCTATTCCTCTCTTAACACCCAAAGCTATTATGCCACTGACAAGGCACATGAACATGAAAGCTATTCAGATTTATCCTTGTTGGCACTAGCATAAACAATTAATTCCATTATATACTTTTGAAATCAAAATCAAATGCAAGAACAATGAGCAAGGTAATTTAACTAAGAGCATGTAGATGTCTTAGTGCAATTGCCCAAAAGTTGGAAAATAGAAAAAAGTAAATAGTGCAAAGAAGAAGTCTAGTTTATCTAGCACATAAAGATTTAAAAGCAATTAACAAGAAGAAATCTGAATTGAAGATTTCAAAGTTTTAGACAAGATTGTTAAAATGGATCAAGTAAAAGATAACAAGCTCAAAAACTGCATTTTAATGATACCCGCTAAAATTTGATGAAAATGAAAATACTTAGATCATAGAGGATGGGTGGATAGACTAATTTGAGGGTTATGAGTGTTTTCTAGTGGCTAGATAGCAATTCAATGCTGCCTAAACCTTGTGACCCTATCAATCAAGGATAATCAAATGTGAATTAGGATTTATAGTGGCAGTGTTAGAATAATGTTTATTAACAGTGCTGGTAGATGAACATTTATTGCACATTCCAGAATTCTCCTTAGCAACAGAACTCTCCAAAATCCTCCCCTCTGTTCTCACCGTAGCTTCTGTAGAAAACTCTAGAAGTCTGCAAGAGGTCTATAAATACCGCAGCCTTCTTGCATTGTGGGTGTAAGAAAAAATATAGTGTTATAATGCAAAATATAATTTCTTAGCTGCTCTGTTCTGCTCTTTTTACTCTCATACTTTGCTCTGTTTTTTTTACTGTGGAAAACAATATAATCAGCTATTTTGTTTGCTCTGTCTTCCTGCTGCTTTTATTAGTTCAATATAGTATCAGAGCTTACTTAAATCTTGGGCAGTGATGTATCTTCCAGTGAAATCTTGGACAGTGATGTATCTTCCAGTGTGAATTTCTAATTCTGCAGGTTATAATTTGGCTGTGAGCAGCATTGGCGATTTCTGGATGCAAGTGAATAATATTGCAAAAAAGGAGGAAAATACCAAAACAGAAAATTGGTGAGATTTTTTTTTTTTTGGTATTAAAGATCTTGAAGTGTGTTTCATTCTCATCCAAAAAGGAGGTAATCTGACATAATGGATTCTCTTGGTACTACTTTGCCCACAGTAAAATTAAATGGAAAAAATTATTATAATTGGGTATCTCATATAGAAATTACTCTAACTCTTCAAAATTGTTATGAGATTGTTACTGGCAGTGAACAAAGACCAACTAATCCTGGAATAGATCAAGAAAATTGGGATAAAAGAGATAAAAGGCAACAATACTAATCAAGTTTACACTTTCAAAGGAAGTTTTTTCATAAGTTTGTAATGAGAGAAGTGGAGTCAAAGTATGGGATATTTTTGAAAAATCTATATCAAAATTCAGGTGATGTATGGATCTTATCTCTCACCACATAATTATATAACATGAAATTATCAAGCTCACAAGAGGTAGTCTCACATCTAAGTAAATTAAAGGAAAAGAAAAATGAGCTTGCTTCTCTTGGAAAGGATATAGATGATAGAGATTTTGTGCAAATTATATTACAAAGTCTTCTAGGATCTCATCAGTCATTTATAAGGGGATTAAATACTGCAAACAAATTAAAAAGTTTTAAATCTGAAGAATTATGTGCTAAGCTAGTTCAAGAAGAGAAAAGACAAATTAGAGAAGGAGACTCATTTGATGGTGAATCACAAGCATTCATAATGAAATAAAAACAATGTTATAAAAAGTCACAAGATAATCAATCCAAAGAAAATTAAAAAGTTTTAAATCTGAAGAATTATGTGCTAAGCTAGTTCAAGAAGAGAAAAGACAAATTAGAGAAAGAGAATCAGTTGATGGTGAATCACAAGCATTCATAATGAAAGAAAAACAATGTTGTAAAAAGTCACAAGATAATCAATCCAAAGAAAGGAATTGGAAGTGTAAAAATAAAAGTAAATGGAAATGTAATTATTGTGGCAAGATGGGTCATAAAGCAAATGAATGTTTCAAAAAGAATAGAGATACAAAGAAGAAGACACATAAGTCCACAAAATTTGCTGATTCTAAAAGAAATGTTTTTGTGTTGCACTTAAAGAAAATAATTCTTTCAAGGATGATTGGGTGATTGATTCTGGTGCTACACAACATGTCTCATAATGAGGAACAATTTGAATCAATAAGTGAAAGTAGTACAGAGAAAATATATTTGGGAAATAGCAGTGCTTTAGAAGTTAAAGGGACTAGAAATGTCAAAGTTGATAATAGTGTGTTAAAAAATGTGAACTTAGTTCCTAAATTGAAAACAAATCTACTTTCTTTTTCAAATCTATTTATGTATCTGAAATTACAAATCAAGGGTATAAAATAGAGTTTTACAATGACAAATGTTTAATTAAAGATGTGAATGATAATTATAGAGTGACTGCAATTGGTAAAATGGAGAATGGATTGTATAAATTTCAAGAATTTACTTCTAACAATGGAGATGAGAATTTGTGTGCTATTGCCAAATATGATAATGTGAGCAGGTTATGGCATGAACATATGGGACATATCAACTATCAAAGTCTCAAGCTTATGAAAAAATTCCATATTGTGCATGGGCTTCCAAAAATCTCACCACGTCATAAGGTATGTGAAGGATGTGCAATGGGAAAGTAACATGTAGAAAGTTTCCCACAAGGAAAATCATAGAGGGCAAGAACTCCTTTACATTTGGTTCATAGTGATGTAATGGGTCCTTCTAAAACACCTTCACTTGGAGGATCAAGGTATGTAGGGCAAGAACTCCTTTACATTTGGTTCATAGTGATGTAATGGGTCCTTCTAAAACACCTTCACTTGGAGGATCAAGGTATGTTCTGACCTTTATAGATGACTATACTAGAAAAATTTAGGAATACTTTCTACAAAAGAAGGTTGAAGTGTTTCATAAGTTTAAGGAGTTTAAAGCTTTGACTCAAAAACAAAGTGGAAAATGTCTAAAGATAATAAGAACAAATAGAAAGATAGAGGGGCTGAGTATATGAATAAAGCCTTCTTAGATTTTTGCAAAGAGCGTGGCATAAAGAAAGAATCAACTGTTTCTTATTCACCCCAACAAAATGGGGTTGCTAAGAGAAAAAATAGAACTATAATAGAAATGACTAGATGTATGCTTACTCAAAATATAGAAGCTAAATTCTGGGCTAAAGCAGTTCATACTGTTGTATATATCTTGAATAGAACACCTACTAAGGTAGTTTTGAACATAACATCAGAAGAGGCATGGAGTGGAAGAAAGGCTACAGTATCTCAGTCTTTGGTTGTAATGCACATGCCCACATTCTTGATGAGAGAAGGAACAAACTTGAAAGGAAAAGTGCATAATGGTCGGGTATAGTGAGGAGTCAAAAGGATATAGGTTATACAATCCTAAAACAAATGAAATTCATAGAAAAAGGAATGTATGGTTTGATGAAGCTATTGAAAGTAATCATTCTCCTACATTATCTTACTTTCCAATCTTAACTTCTACTAATAATCAAAATCAAAGTGTGCAATCTTCTGTTGAAGGAGAAGGAACAAATGATGAAAATACAAAGAAAACTAGAAGCATTCAAGAAATATACCAAGAAGGTCCTAGAAATATGTTTGCTAACTATGCTCTCATGGCTAAGGTGATGTAGGATGACTCTCCAAACTCATATGAAGAAGCAAAAGGAAAAGATGAATGGGAAGCAACTATGCAAGAGGAGTACAACTCTATGATGAAAAATGGAATGTGGGAATTGACAATGCTTCCAAAAGGAAAAAATGTGGTTGGTTGCAAGTGGACTTACAGAACCAAGTTCACATCAGATGGAGCTATTGAAAAACACAAAGCAAGGTTAGTGGCTAAAGGTTTCTCACAAACATAAGGTATAGACTATATTGAAACCTTTGCACTAATTGCTAAAATGACTTCCATTCGTACCATAGTTGCTTTAGTTGAAAAATTTGGTTGGAAAATTTTTCAAATGGATGTAAAAAGTGCATTTCTACATGGTGATTTAAAATAAGAAATTTACATGGAACAACCACCAGGATTCGTTAAAGTTGGTGAAGAAAATTTAGTGTGTAGATTAAAAAAATCATTATATGGTCTTAAGAAAGTACCAAGTGCATGGTACTCGAAAACAAATGAGTACTTCATAGATGCAGGATTTAAAAGAAGTAAAGTTGATTCAGATGTGTATGTAAAACATGCTGATGATAAAGTTGTTATTATTGTACTATATGTGGATGACTTGATTATTACAGGAGATCACACACATAATATTGAAATAACCAAGGATCAACTCAAACAAGCTTTTGAAATAACTGATCTAAGGTTGATGCACTACTTTTTTGGTATGCAAGTATGGCAAGAAGAAGGAAGGATCATGCTTTCTCAAATTAAATATGCTCTTGATGTATTGAAAAAAATTAATATGAGTGATTGTAAACCATCTTATACGCCATGTGAAGTAGGATTAAAATTAAGTGCTATCTCTACTCAAAAGAAAGTAGATGAAAAATTGTATAGACAACTTGTTGGGAGTCTTTTGTTTCTTACTATAACTAGACCAGACATTGCATATGCAGTTGGTATTGTATCTAGGTACATGGCAGAACCACACATTGAACATTGGAAAGCAGCCAAAAGAATACTAAAATACATTAAGGGTACTTATCAGCTTGGCATTGAACACAAGTATGGAGGAGAGCCTACTCTAGTTGGATATACAGATTCTGATTATGCAAGTGATATAGACGATAGAAAATCAACTTCGGAATATATATATACAGAAGAGCCTACTTGTGTTGGATATACAGAAGCTGAATATATTGGTTCATCAAAGGCATCTCAAGAAACATTGTGGCTTAGAAGACTACTTGAAGACACACACCATCCACAAGACTCTCCAACTATAATATTTTGTGACAATCAAAGCACCATTAAATTAGCAAAAAATCATGTATATCATGCCAGGCCTAAGCATATAGAAGTGCATCATCACTTTGTTCGTAACTTTATTGACACAAGATGTAGAGCTACAATTTTGTGGAGCAGAGAATCAAATTGCTGACATATTTACAAAAGCATTGTCTATTGTCAAATTTGTCAAAATCAGAGATCTATTACAACTCAAGGAGATTCCTATCCTCTCCAAATAAACATTATGGGGGGTGTTAGAATAATGTTTATTAACTGTTCTGGTAGATGAGCATTTATTGCACATTCCAGAATTCTCCAGAATCCTCCCCTTTGTTCTCATCATAGCTTCTGTAGAAAACTCTAGAAGTCTGCAAGAGGTCTATAAATACCGCAGCCTTCTTACATTGTGGGTGTAAGAAAAATCAATTTTATGTAATGCAAAATATAATTTGTTAGCTGCTCTATTCTGCTCTTTTTACTCTTCATACTTTGCTCTGTTTTTTTTAGTATGGAAAACAATATAATCAGCTATTTTGTTTGCTTTGTCTTCCTGCTACTTTTATTAGTTGATAGCCAAACAACACAAGGGGCAAAATTTAAATTCCATCTCCACAAATTAAGATTGGATGATGCTAATTGGCATTTAGTCGTGGTTATACGAGATATTCTATGTTTGAGTAGGTCTTTAGAATATGTTACCTTTTCTCATATTGCTTAGCCAAATGGGCATCTAAACAAATGTAGGGTTGGAATGTTAAGGAGAGGGAACATTTGCCTTTGGATTTATCTCATATGTTAGACCAATTAGTTGTGGAAGATAGTGTAGACGTAAAAAATCATCCCTTGTGAATTTATTAAATTCACATTAACCTCATCCCGTAATTAATTGAATTACTATTTAATTATTTACCTAGCTCTATAATATAATTAATTATAATTTCCCCCCTTTGTATCCTATAATGTAATAAATTTGAGTAAATTAATTATGTTATCCCTTCCTCTAGCCTAATAGGGTAATTAATTTTAATTAATTACACTATACCTCCTAGCCCATATTCAAATAATAATAATTATTATTATTTGAATATCCCCTTTTCTTAATCTTGTGATTTAATTAATTCCTAATTGAGTAAGGCATAACTGTTGGCATAATTGATGCAAAGATAAGTTGAGTATGTTATGATATGTGTTTGATGCGGATCTGATGATAGGTTGATCAGTTATGATGTTGTCATTGATGTCAACTTAGTGTTTGTTGGTTGACAGTGTGCATGTTATGCTGATATATGTTCAAGAGGTTGGATATAGAGTCGTGGTAAGCGTTGGTGTGTGCGATCGTAATGGAAGACTAAATGATGTGTCTAGATGTTATATCTATGACCACACAGGTTTATCATATGTATGGTGTGACTTATGATTGATTGAAGGTTGACAGGTCAATAGGATGTAGTCAAGGAGGAATGATTTGATGATTGTGTCAAATAGGCTTGGATTCAGGTGTTACGGTTTAGGACATGTTATCTTGACTATGTTATGGGGTTGTTGTTGCGACCACATCATGATTGGTGACCAAAAGAATGAGTTTCAATGAACATAAGTTCATTCAGTGAAAAGTATAAGTTCTTAGAACAATTAGTCAGATCCTCAACTGGTGATGATGTATCATGTTACGATAAGTGGTTGTGTTCTAGGGATCGTAGTGACGTTGCAGATCAGCGTGGATTGATGAGTTGGCATTTTTATAATCGTTGTGATCAAATTTCTTGAAGTTGTGCAAGAACATTGTAAAGTGTGTTGTGGTTTGATTTTTCTTTGTCAAATTGATGTGCAATGAATTTGAAGGCCGACCTAAAATTGTAATTGAATGTTCTAGAGTTTTAGGGTTTAAGGATTGAGCAGGAAAGATTGTAATACATTTTGTAAAGCGGTTAAATGCCCTAATGAGCTTGTAATGTATTTACATGCAAAGTGTTGTATAATGCAAGTGTAGATTGTGGATGAGAAGGTGTGGTCGAGTGAAGAGTAAAGATAGTATGCAAGAAGAAGTATTGTGCTTTAATTGGATCTGAACAAGAAGAGGAGGCATGCTACATACAAATCATTGTACTTGTTGATTCCTAACAGTTTTTGCAAGAAAATCCCTTAACCGGGTAGAGCCTAACAGGTCTGATTTGTAAATCCTTTAACTAGGTGACTCTTTAATCAGGGTTTGAAACCCCTTAACAGGGTTACTCCTAATAGGGTAAAGCTCCTAGCATGGCTAAAGGTAAATCCCTTAACCGGGTGGCTCCTAACAGGGTCTTGCTCTTAAATAGGCATTTGTAAGCTCCTAACAGGGCTAAGCTCTTAACCGGGCATACTTCAAAAGAGTGAAGAATTATTTGTGGGTGCCATCCCCACACGTGGTTTTTTCCAATTGGGTTTCCACAAGAAAATATTGGTGTTGTTGTGTTGCATGGTTGTGGATGTTTATCTTCATTGGTTTCTTTTATTCATGCAATGATGATAATTGATGCAAGTTGTTGAATGGTTTATGAAAAGTTTAATTGTTAGATTACTGATTCACCCCCTCTCAGTAATCTTGGATCTAATAATACTAACAATTGGTATCAGAGCCTTGGTCCTCTTTGTGGTAAGCCTAACCAACTTGAGGAAAAGATCCAATGATGAGGAAGGAACCTCCCAAGTTCACTAAAGACAACTACCTGGTATGGAGTGACAAAATGAAGTTATATCTAAAAGGTATGGGATAACAATACTAGATGCATGTCACACACAAGTATACCACTCCTACTGGAACTCTCACTACAGATCAACTAAAGGAACAACAGGAGAATATTCAAGCATAAGAAGCTATTGTAAGTACCTTATCTGATGTTAAATATGTTGATATTCGTGGACTTGATATTGCCTATGATGTTTGGGAAAAGTTGAAACTAATCTATGGAGGAGATATTCATGTGCAAAAAGCTAAGGAAGACAGTCTTCATGAAAGTATGATGACATGAAGATGGTAGAAGGAGAGAACATTGCACAATATGGTCAAAGAATAAAAGAAGTTGTTGGTGCTATCAAAGGTGTTGGCGGAACTATTGAGGAAGATGTTGAGGTAAGTAAAGTGTTGAGAACTTTACTGTCTGGTTATGCCATTAGAGTGTTTTCTATAAATGAGCTGAGAAATTTTGACAGTGTTACTATAGATGGACTAATCAGTAAGCTTATTGCATTTGAGTTAAATAACTTTGATAACACTATTCCAAGAGTTGAGGCAGCTTTCAAGGCATCGGTGTCTAATGTACCGGTAAGGAAAGGCAAAGAAATAAGTCATGATTCTAATTGCATGTTGAGTTACACCAGGGAACTTGAAACTATCTTAGAAGATGAAAGGAAACAAGGAGAGCTTGAAGCACTACTAGCAAAGAGATTGCCTAGAGGGACTAGTAAGTACAAAGGCAAGCTACCACTGAAATGTTTTTCAAGTAATAAGATTGGACATATTGCTGCTAGATGTCCTAATGGTAAACAAAAGGATAAGTTCAGAAAATTTAAGGGAAAGGGAAGAAACAAGGCTATGTTGCAGTTGAAGAAGGAGATACCGATGAAGAAACAAAAGATAATGAGGAAGAGGAGTTTGTATTTGTTGCGGTCAAAGAAGATCCATCAGAAGACGAAAAGGCACTAGTTTCTCACATGGGACATAAATGAATGGATTATAGACAGCGGGTGCTCACATCACATGGCGGGTGACAAGAGTAAGTTCATTAAGCTTGATGAGTTTGATGGTGGTGTGGTAAGGTTTGGTAACAATACACCCTGTTTGGTCAAAGGAAAAGGCACTATTTCTTTGAATGGTAAAAGTAATACAGATGATGTTTATTTTGTGGATGGTCTAAAACATAATCTGTTGAGTGTGGGTCAGCTAAATGATAAGGGTTACAGACTGGAATTCAAAGGAGGTATATGCAGAATAATTGGAAGCTTGGGTGATGAGATTGCTGCCAGTAGGCAAACTAGAGGTAATTTATTCCATTTGAATAATACTACGAATAGTTGTTTGGTTGCAAAGGTTGAAGATAGTTGGCTATGGCATAAAAGGTTCTGTCATGTAACTTTTGATAGTTTGATCAAAGTGAGTAAGACAAATGCAGTTAGGGGATTGCCACAATTAGTCAAGCCAAACAACATGATGTGTAAAGAATGTCAGTTGGGTAAGTTAACTAATTCTACTTTCAAAAGCAAGTATTTTTCATTTGAGAGCATAACTTGATTTGGTGCATACTGATCTTTGTGGGCCTATGAGAAAGAGAAGTTATTTAGGTGATAGATATTTCATATTGTTTACCGATGACTATTCTAGAATGATGTGGCTAACTTTCTTAAAGGAGAAGTCTGATGCATTCCATAAATTCAAAACATTCAAGGCACTGGTTGAGAAGGAATCAAGTAAAAATTTGAAGTGTTTAAGGTCTGATAGAGGAGGTGAGTTTACTTCTGCAGAATTTGTTAAGTATTGTAAAGATAATGGAATCAAGAGACAAATATCTGCACCAAGGACTCCAGAACAAAATGGTGTTGCGGAGAGGAAGAACGGAACTATAGTGGATGTTGCAAGGACGATGTTGATTCAAGGTGATGTACCAAAAATGCATTGGAGAGAAGCAGTTAGTACTGTTGTCTACACACTGAACCGGGTGTAAGTAAAGAAAGGAACTGATAAGACACCTTATGAGCTGTGGTATGGTCACTCACCTAGTGTTAAATATTTCAAAGTCTTTGGCGGTAGATGTTACATTAAGAGGGATGATTTCATAGGCAGGTTTGATCCAAAAGTGATGAAGGTATTTTCTTGGGTTATTCTACTAAAAGAAAAGCATATAAGTGTTTCAATAAGAGAACTAACAAAATGATTGAGAGTGCAAATGTAAAGGTGGAAGAATAACCTAAAAAATCTAGTGATTCAAACAAGCAAGTGACAGAGGATGATCGGGAGATTGTGTATATTGAACCAGAAGTGCATGAACCAACAGAACAAAACAATGTGGAAGAAGTGATTCAACCGGCAGATGAAGCTCCTAAACCTGAACCAGTAAAACCTAGGTATGTGAAGATGAATCACTTTGCTGATCAGATTATAGGTGATAGGAATGCAGGTGTTCTAATTGTTGGTGTTTGTGCTAACACTAACCAGAAGAAAGCTCAGAGAAAGTACTTGTTTGATTTCCAAGTATGAGTCCAAGACAATGAAGGAAGCAATCAAGGATGAAGATTGGGTAAAAGCTATGGAAGGAGAATTTGATCAAATTGAGAAGAATGATACATGGACACTTGTTCCCAGACCCGTAGATAAAAATGTGATTGATACCAAATGGGTTTTCAGGAACAAATTGAATGAAGATGGAGATGTGACCAGAAATAAGGCAAGGCTTGTATGTAAGGGCTATGCACAAGAAGGACTAAACTATGGAGATACTTTTTCTCCAGTGGCAAGATTGGAAGGGGTAAGAATTCAACTTGCTTATGCTGTTTATAAGAAGTTCAAAAAATTTCAAATGGATGTCAAGTCATCTTTCTTAAATGGATTTCTTGAAGAAGAGGTCTACATAGAAAAACCCGATGGTTTTGCATTGACAAAGGACAAAGACATGGTATGCAAGCTACAAACGACACTATATGGACTGAAACAAGCCCCAATGGCATGATATGAAAGGTTACATTCTTATCTTATTCGGATTGGCTTTAATAGAACAAGTGCTGACAGTAATGTGTACCTAAAAGTTTAAGGAGATAAGTTGTTGATAGATGAAGTATTTGTTGATGATATAATCTTTGGAGGAAATGATGAGATGAGTTTGGCATTTCCTGAAGAGATGAAGGATTTTGAAATGTCGATGATTGGGGAGATCAAATTCTTTATTGGATTGCAGGTTTCACAACTAAAGAATGGTATATATATCAGTCAATCCAAATATGTGAAAGAAGTACTCTAAGACTTTTGGTATGGATGACTCCAAAGTGGTTGGAACCCCCATGGTAATAGGATGTCAATTGTCTAAAGATGATGAATCTGCTGTAGTAGATGCTACTTTGTACAGGTCTATGATCGGTAAGCTGTAGTATGTTGTTCATAGCAGACTAGATATTGCTCAAGCGGTTGGAATAGTGGCAAGATTCCAAGAAAATCCCAATGAATCTCATATGGTTGCAGTCAAGAGGATATTCAGGTATTTGAAAGGGACAGTGGACTATGGTCTGTGGTATGCTCATGATGGTGATTTCTCTAAGTGTGTTTATTGATGCAAATTGGGCAGGAAATGTTGATGATAGAAAAAGCACAAGTGGTGGAGAATTCTTTCTATGCGAAAGGCTTGTATCTTGGACAAGCAAAAAGCACAAATGTATTTCACAATCTACTGCAGAAGCAGAGTATGTAGCAACAACTATAAATTGTACACAAATTGCATGGATGAAGCAGATTCTTGAAGGTATCAAAGAAAAGGTGACTAAACTGGTAACTATTTTTTGTGACAACACAAGTGTAATAAATATTTCCACGAATTCAGTAATGCATTCCAAGACTAAGCACATTGCAATTAAGTATCACTTTCTGAGAGAGCAAGTGCAGGAGAGGGAGGTGAAGTTGGAATATGTACCAACAAAGGAGCATATAGCAGATATCTTCACAAAGCCACTACCTAAGGATACTTTTGAGTACCTTAGAGGTAAGCTAGGGGTTATGCCCCTACCTGAACACAACTAAGATGTTGTTGGTGCATCAATCTAGTGGATTTATTGCCATATCTTTCACTGTGGATTGATGTTCATGGGACTACTCCTTAGGGGGAGCAGTCGGAAAGAAATGAAGATAGTTGTAGCAGGCTGAAGACTTGGGCATATTGCGCCTTTGGCATTGTTGTCAAAGGGGGAGAAGAATCAATAAAGGGAGAGAAACTATGACAAAAAAAGGAGAGAACCAGAGATCAGGAACAGAGAACTACAAAGATGTATCAGCTAAAGGGGAGCATTTTTGGTATCTAGATATTTGTTTGGTATTGTTGGTGTTTCCATCAATGCCAAAGGGGGGATTGTTGGCATAATTGATGCAGAGATAAGTTGAGTATGTTATGGTATGTGTTTGATGTAGATCTAATGATAGGTTGATCAGTTATGATGTTGTCATTGATGTCAACTTAGTGTTTGTTGGTTGACAATGTGCCTATTATACTGATATATGTTCAAAAGGTTGGATCCAATCTGAGGTAAGCGTTGGTGTGTGCGATTGTAATGGAAGACTAAGTGATGTCTCTAGATGTTGTATCTATGAATGCACATGTTTATCATATGTATGGTGTGACTTATGATTGATTGAAGGATGACAGATCAACGGGAAGAGCAGGATGTAGTCAAGGAGGAATGATTTGATGATTGTGTCAAATAGGTTTGGATTCAGGTGTTGTGGTTCAAGATATGTTATCTTGACTATGTTATGGGGTTGCTGTTACGACCACATCATGATTGGTGATCGGAGGACCAAGTTTCAATGAACATAAGTTCGTTCACTGAAAAGTAAAAGTTCTTAGAACAATCAATCAGATCCTCAACTGGTGATGATGTATTGTGTTGCGGTAAGTGGTTATGTGTTCTAGGGATCGTAGTGACATTGCAGATCGACGTGGATTGATGAGTTGGCATTTTTATGATCGAATTTCTTGAATTTTTGCAAGAACATTGGAAAATGTGTTGTGGTTTGACTTTTCTTTGTCAAATTGATGTGTGATGAATTTGAAGGCCGGCCTGAAATTGTAATCAAATGTTCTAGAGTTTTAGGGTTCAAAGATTGAGTGAGAAAGATTGTAATACGTTTTGTAAGGTGGTTAAATACCCTAATGAGCTTGTAATGTATTTATATGCAAAGTTTTGTATAATGCAAGTGTAGATCGTGGATGAGAAGGTGCGGTCAAGTGAAGAGTAAAGATAGTCTGCAAGAAGTACTGTGCTTTAATCAAATCTAAACAAGTAGAGGAGGTGTGCTACATACAGATCATTGTACTTGTTGATTCCTAACAGTTTTGCAAGAAAATCCCTTAACTGGGTAGACCCTAACAGGTCTGATTTATAAATCCTTTAACCAGGTGACTCTTTAATTAGGGTTTGAAATCCCTTAACAGGTTTACTCCCAACAGGGTAAAGCTCCTAGCAGGGCTAAAGGTAAATCCCTTAACCGGGTGGCTCCTAATAGGGTCTTGCTCTTAACCGGGCATTTGTAAGCTACTAATAGGGCTAAGCTATTAATTGGGCGTACTTCTGAAGAGTGCAAAATTATTTGTGGGTGTCATCCCCACACGTGGTTTTTCCCAGTTGGGTTTCCACGAGAAAAATATTGATGTTGTTGTGTTGCATGGTTGTGGATGTTTATCTTCATTGGTTTGTTTTATTCATGCAATGAATGTTAATTGATGGAAGTTGTTGAATGGTTTATGAAAAGTTTAATTGTTAGATTATTGATTCACCCCCCTCTCAGTAATCTTGGATCTAATAATACTAACAATAACAAGCTCAAAAAATGCATTTTAATGATACCTTGCTAAAATTTGATGAAAATGAAAATACTTAGATCATAGAGGATGGGTGGGTAGACTGCAATTTGATGCCACCTAAACCTTGCAACCCTTTTGATCAAGGATAACCAAATGTGATTTTAGGATTTATAGTAGTAGCCATCCCAAGCTTTGATCCTAAGTGTGGCCAAGCTTTGGTAATGGAAGGAAGTTGTTGATAGCCAAATAGCACAAGGGGCTCAAGTAAAATTCCATGGAAGTTCAACATTTGCGAAGTCTTATCAAGCATTGAGCTAATGCACATATGCTACCTTCCACCACTTGTAGGGGTTATTTTCCCCTCCTCAACAATGTAGATGGGATTGTGGTGATAGTAATGTTAATGTTTTAAGCCAGGAATCAAGATAAGCAACAAAACAACAAAAGAACAAAGAGACACAGAAAATTTATCTTGGGAAAACCCTTCACCTGAGGGGGGAAAACCCAGCCACACCAAGAATAATCTCTTTATTGAATAAAGGAAGTCTGAGTACAATCTGAATCAATGAAAGATCCTAATCTGAGATCAAACTCTTAATCCTTGAAAAATAATACAGATCATCCTCTCTGCCATAATATATTACATCCATCACACTCTAAAATGCTATATGTGACTAAAAATTTATCTTGATTGCCGTAACATACAAGAACCAATCACCTCCACATGGGAGACTCTTCAGCTGTTCACACTAAAAACTATCCATCTTCCTTTTAATAGAAGACTCTTCATGATTCCAAACACGAGTCTCTTCAATCCCAATCAGATGTCTCTTCATATATCCCGACGAGAGTCTCTTCATATAACTTCCGATGCTATATCATCAACACTCCCTCTTAGCTAGGGAGTTATAATTTACAGATTTCCATGTCCTAAAATTTGTCAACATGGAAAACACAATGGCTACACCCATATGTGTTAATATTAAAAATTTATCACGGATTCTCTCAACGTGATAGCATCATGGATTCACTCAACATGATGTTCACCATGGCTACTCCCATGTGTGAAATAAACACAAGCTCACATCATGGAGTCACTCAACGTGATGTTGTCATGGAGTCTCTCACATGACATCCACCATGGCTACTCCCAGAGGGTGGAACAAGTGCTTTCACCTCAAACTTATTTTGCAAAGAAGAATGCATTAACAAGGGATTGGACCTCGAACTTCTCCCTCATAGAGAAGAACTCATTAACAAGGGATTGCACCTCGAACTTCTCCCTCACGGAGAACTCATTAACAAATCTTCATAATGATATGGCTCTCTCTGAGACAGATATCAAGTTTCTGACCTCCTTGTCCAAGTCAGACTAATATCAACCTTCTGACCTCCTCGTCCAAGGTTTCCTGTGATGGATAGTTAGGCTCCCTCTCAGCAGGGGCAACATTCTCACTGCTTTGATTATTATAACAAAATAGAGCTGATTCCAATGTTGACCAAAAAATGAGCTTTTGAGGCCACATTGCTTCTCGAGCTTGCTGATCCTCTGCAAAGACCATGGCATTCTCCCTCTGCTGTTCAAGCTCCCTCTAAATCTCATTTCTTTCTCTTTGAAGAAACTAATCACAATGACAAACTATATAGGATCTTCCCCTTTAATGATGATATGTGACACCAATTCAGTCCCATGGCTGCAATCAATGTCCCCATGTTCATTTCTACAGCCTGCATGACTTTGCATTTAACCTCTCATCATCTTGTTGCTTCTCGATCCATCCTAGAAGCATTTTTAGAGAGATTAGTAGAAGTTCATAGAATCAAGCTGTCTTGAAGAGAAATATAAAGCTAAAAGCATACAAGATTCACTATTCCCAAGTATATAACATGAATTAATATTAACTACATTATTCAAATGTACAAACATAAAATACTTATCTCTTTATTGTATAATCTTCCTCACTATTCACCAATTGTTCTTCTTGATTCTTTGTATCTGAATCTTCACATACGCCCATAATAGGAACAACAAACAGTCTCTACACCATTCACATGCATCCCAATATCATGATAGTGATATGATAGTGTCTAAACATGTAATCCAAGGCTGATGCCTTTTCCTCACAATCAGTCCGCCAAAATGTCAAGTACAAATGCAGTCCATGGAACATTAACCAGATTTGGTGACTATATAAACAAATTTAAAAAAAATGATTCTGAGAAACGCTAGCAGAGCATGGACATTAAGACGGCTATCCTCAAATGGATGTCAGAGTGCAGATTTCAGGTTTCCACAAAAACCGAAGCTGGCGATTGGCAGCTTGATATCTCCCGTAGAAGTTAGATTTATGAAATCTGATGGATCTCACTTATGTACTGATGACAACTCAGCGTTTGTCCCAAAATAGAAGTTAGATTTATGAAATATGATGGATCTTGCTTATGTACTAATGACAACTCAACGTTTCCCCCAATACACAGTCTAATATCATAACACCGACTGTCACTGGGAACACAAAACATCATATGGATTGACACTCATACATGTGCAATTGCATCACTTCATACAGAGCATCATCAGACACCTCAGAATGAATTTGGATCAAATCACCATTGTCTTCTACTTCCAAGCGCTCATTAAACCTAGTTAAAATTGGAATCATAATAAAGTCCTTAATGAACCCCAGGAATGTACAAACGCACAGTCACTTCCAAAACACAATGTTCTGCAAATACTGTCGTAGAGGAAACACAATAACTCTTGAAACAAATCTCAGAAACCTTCGAGATTAAAAGATAGAATTGATGAGGAACTCTTCAAGTTAAAATAAAATCCTAACTGAAATTTCCAAATGGAAAATAAACCCTCATTTGTTGTTATCTAACCTAGCTCTGATAGCATGTTAATGTATTAAGCCAGGAAGCAGCAAAACAAGAAAAGAACAAAGAGATGAAAAATTTATCCTGAGAAAACCCTCCACCTGAGGGTGAAAAACCCAACCACACCAAGAATAATCTCTTTTTTAAATAAAAGAAGTCCGAGTACAATCTGAATCAATGAAAGATCCTAATCTGAGATCAAACTCTTAATCCTTGAAAAAAAAATACAGATCATCCTCTCTGCCATAATATATTACATCCATCACACTCCAAAATGCTATATGTGACTAAAAATTTATCTTGATTGTTGTAACATACAAGAACCAATAATCTCCACACGGGAGACTCTTCAGTTGTTCAGATGGAAAACTACCCGTCTTCCTTTTAACAGAAGACTCTTCGTGACTCCAAACGTGAGTCTCTTCAATTCCCAATCAGATGTCTCTTCATATATCTCAGCGAGAGTCTCTTCATATAACTCCCGATGCTATATCATCAACAAGTAATCGTACCAGACACAATTTCAACAATTTCAACGGCTTCCATTTTTTCTACTTCACATTGATGCCAAGGATGGTCCTAGTAGACATGTGTTCCCTTTGTCACTTCTTTGGCTTCTTAGAGGGGTTCCTAATTTCAATGGCTTCCATGTTTTCTTCTTAGCATTGATGACAAGGATGGTCCTAGTAGACATGTGTTCCCTTTGTCACTTCTTTGGCTCATTGGAAAGGTTCCTCTAGTTGGCTTGATACCGGCAAGATTCTTTGGATGTTAGATGGGAGCCAATTCCTAAGGCTTCCATTTTTTTTCTTAGCACTTATGACAAGGATGGTCCTAGTAGACATGTGTTCCCTTTGTCACTTCATGGGAGCCAATTCCTATGGCTTCCATTTTTCTTTTTAGTATTTATGACAAGGATGGTCCTAGTAACATGTGTTCCCTTTGTCACTTCTTTGGCCCATTAGAGGAGTTCCTCTAGTTGGCGTGATATTGGCAAGATTCCTTGGATGTACCATTACTAGATGGGAGTCAATTCCTAGTGACCAAGACCTTCCAAGACCTTCCAAATGGCTGGAGAAATCCTTTGGTCATGATCCAACTCTTATTGGCTAAGAGTTTAATCACTTCTATTTCTTTTTGTTTTTGTTTAAAGTTTTTCCTTTGCCTAAACATTTTAGAGTGTGATCCTGTTCCACCTATATTATTTTTCAAAAACAGAACTGTGCAAACAATTCATTTTCGAAAAGCCTAAAATAATATCTAATTTTTTTAAAAAAATTAGAAATTATTTTTTAATTGACCTCAAATTATTAAAGGAAATTTGAAACAAATGGTTAAATTTAAACTATAAAAGAAACCGTAAAAATAACTAAGTAACTTCTACATATAATGCAAAACACAATTTTTTTTAATATAATAACTTGATCCTAAAAAATAACATATGAAATAGAATCACGTCCCAAAGCTAAACAAACAAAAGGCAAAAGTCCATGCAAACCAAAAAAGCGTCCACCGTAAAAGGAAACAGACAACGCAAAAAAAAATAACGGATTTTTTAATCCAGAAAATGACCTCCGAAATTTTCTCAAATAACGATAAACATTCGAAAAACAACTTCCTTTAACTTCAAATGAGAATAAGTCTTGCGATCAACATCATATTATGAAGAGAAATTGTATAGAAATTACTCAATTACTTCTGTCAACTTCGTATTGTGCAAATTTACTGCCGTCAACTTCATACTAGCGAGATAAATTCGACAGAAATTTCAATATTGTGCAGATTTACTGCCGTCAACTTCATGTCAGCGAGAGAAATTTGACAGAAATTTCAAAAAATTGTGCAAATTTACTGCCACCAACTTCATATTAGCGAGAGAAATTTGACAGAAATTCAATATTGTGCAGATTTACTGTCATCAACTTCATATCAGCGAGAGAAATTTGACAGAAATTTCAAAACATTGTGCAGATTTACTGCCATCAACTTCATATTAGCGAGAGAAATTTGACAGAAATTCAATATTGTGCAGATATACTGTCATCAACTTCATATCAGCGAGAGAAATTTGACAGAAATTTCAAAAAATTGTGCACATTTACTGACATCAACTTCATATTAGCGAGAGAAATTTGACAGAAATTCAATTTTGTGCAGATTTACTGTCATCAACTTCATATCAGCTAGAGAAATTTGACAGAAATTTCAAAAAATTGTGCAAATTTAATGCCATCAACTTCATATTAGCGAGATAAATTTGAGAGAAATTCAATATTGTGCGAATTTAGTGCCGTCGACTTCATATTAGCGAGAAATTTGACTGAAATATCAATGTTACCGTCAACCTCAAAGATAAATGAAATAAGCATCAAAATACCTGAATTGCGTCAAGGTTAAGAAGCAGCGACATAAGCCCCTCCGCAATTCTAAGCCGCTCCTTTTCATTTTGACGGATCAATTTCACAACATTTTCATCGCAAATCTTCCGTTTAACCTCCTCCATACTCTTTTTTTGCCTGTGCAATAGCCTTCAAATTCTTGACACGAAACCCTCTATACGTAGCCTGCATTTTGACGGCCGCAGACGTCTTGTTCAGTTTCGCTCGCCACTTTAAATTCCTCTTCTTCTTCGTCTGAAAACGTGGTTTCGAAGCAGAAGAACGGTCGACGAACTCTACAGGAACATTGACGCGTGATTTTGACGGATTTTCTCTGCCGTCAAAAGCAGGTGCCCTTGCACATGACGGTCTGTACCGGGGGGATGCTTTTTCATGCCAACTGCGTCGCATTCCCCGAGGCAACATATTTTCTGGACTGTTCCAATAGCCTCTCATAAACGGTGGTTCCATGGTTCGAACCTGTAACGACCCCTATAGGTTAACCTTTGCGATAATCTTATATTACTATATATTTTTTTCTTTCAAGTGCGTTAATGTGCCATTATTTTTCTTTTATTTCATTACTTCAACTCTTTAGATGTTATTTTAATTCTTAAATTCTTTAGATGATGTTTAGTGAAGTACTTTGAGTTGAATTA
>MU224437.1:1195325-1207287 GCA_018584345.1 Thuja plicata
AATGGTTAAACTGAAACAAAATGACCTGTTTCTAATGCAACTTGAATTGCATATTTTTAGATCTATTTAAGTACATTACCTCTCTGATCAATGTATCAATTCAATTCTTTTGTGCTCCATACTTTCTGCTTTGTGATGTTGTGCTCACTGTTTGTCGATGTCTATAGAATTCCTTAGCTCTCCTTCAGCTTGATTGATTAGTACTGTATGAAGTTATTCTTCATCAGTTTCTTCTTAGCATCCTCTTTCTATTCACTCCCCTTAATCCCTTTTTCATGAATGTGATATCAAAAATGAATTAAACTTGTCTCTTATATAGACATAATATTCATTGATTCTTGATTCTTGATTCTTGGCGTAAAAAAAAATCTAGCCAATCTGATTTAAAGCATAACTCCTGATTTATCTCGTAGTTATCTTTATGCCAACTGTACAAATCTTCTTTAAATCAATCACTTAACTCTGGTCGAATAAAACAAAGAAAACAACCAGTTAAGTCTATCTTTAGCTCTTGGCAGCTAGATATTTTGTCATTTTTTGAACTCTCTATTCCATCGGTCAACTATTCAGTTAGTTGTCGGTTACAACTGCCAGTTCTGTCAGTGTGACTCTAGTTAGCTTTGGGATCTCCGTCCGTTGGGCAACTCTACTTTCAGCTCGTCAGGAATCCTGTGGTTTGCTTCGTCGGGCAACACTATCTTTTGCTCGTCGTGTATCACTGTGACTTTTCTTCTTTGCCTTTACCGGTGGTGTGCACTCCGTCAGTGTTATCTATCACTTAGTGAATACTTAACTTTTATGCATTGCTGAAGGCATAACCTTTGTTCCATTGATTCTTTGAAGTGTTTGGCATTTTATACATGACCGTACAGATAATTTCAAATTGACATCAATGACAATACAAGCCATTAACTGATTTAATGCCATGCATTATCATCAACTTAATATTATCAAACACTCAATCAGTTACATGTCATCAGTAACATCATTACCAATACCTGATAAGTGGAGTCTTATTTTGGTCTGCCATGAAGCAAAATTATCTTTGTTCAACTTTGGCACATCTTGTCTGTTCATCTTGTGATCTTTGGCTTAGGTCTTGAAACCTTCCTTCTAAGCACACAAGCTCTGATACCAATTGTTAGTAATAATTGAGAGGGGGGAGGGTGAATCAGTGGCCTCAAAAACTTATCCTTAACTTAACCACCAATCAATAAACCTTAGATTATTATGTCCCTACAAGATACATGCCATGAGATAATTATAATGATTAACTGTCTGTCAGTTTGCCTTGTCTGTCTTTATTCTCCTTGATTACCGATAAGTAGTATAACTATTTAGCGAAATACAGTAAATATGCAGAGTATACCGATAAATCCAATGTTAACTATGTCAGATACAAAACAATAAAGAAATGAATCATACACACATAACACATGAATTTTTAATGTGGAAACACTATTAAGGGAAAAAACCACTGGGACCGGTACCCCAAATTTTCACTCTTCTAAAGTGAGCCCTGTTAGGAGCCAACCCTGTTAAAGGTTACAAACACACTGTTAGGTGTGACCTTTTTAGAGTATTTTACATATTAGGTTGTCACTTAGTATCAGGCATCTAATGCTGCCATCCTTGAATTAGCCTCTCTCTTACACTATCAATAGGCATCGGGCATATCCAATGCTACTTTCATAAATCAACCTTTTTGGCACTCCTTGGGATGTACCTCAATATATAGAAGACTGGTAAGTCCTGTTCTGTTAAGAGACTTGATGCTTCAATGGTTAAACTGAAACAAAATGACCTATTTCTAATGCAACTTGAATTGCAGATTTTCAGATCTATTTAAGTACATTACCTCTCTGATCAATGTATCAATTCAGATCTTTTGTGCTCCATACTTTCTACTCTGTGACGCTGTGCTTACTGTTCGTCAGTGTCTGCAGAATTCCTTAGCTCTCCTTTAGCTTGATTGATCAGTACTACATGAAGTTGTTCTTCATCAATTTCTCTTTAGCATCCTCTTTCTATTAACTCCCCTTAATCCCCTTTTCATGTGATATGAAAATGAATTAAGCTTGTCTCTTATATAGACATGATATTCACTGTTTCTTGATTCTTGGCATGAAAAACAATCCAGCCAATTTGATTTAAAGCATAACTCCTGATTTGTCTCGTAGTTATCTTCATGCCAATTGTATAAATAAGCTTTAAATCAATTACTTAACTCTGGTCGTATAAAACAAAGAAAAAAACCAGTTAAGTCTATCTCTAGCTCTTACCAGCTAGATATTTTGTCATTTTCTAAACTCTCAGTTCCGTCAGTCAACTCTTCAATTAGTCATCAGTTACAACTGTCAGTTCCGTCGGTGTGACTCCAGTTAGCTTCAAGATCTCCGTCCATCGGGTATTATTGAACTTTTCTCATCGGGTATCCTATGGTGTTGCTTCTTCGGGCAACACTGTCTTCTGCTTGTCAGGTATCACTATGACTTTTCTTCTTTGCCTTTACCGATGGTGTGCACTCTATTGGTGTTATCTATCACTTAGTGGATACTTGACTTTTATGCATTGCTAAAAGCATAACCTTTGTTCCATTGATTCTCTGAAGTCTTTGGAATTATGTGCATGACCGTACAGATGATATCAAGTTGACGTTAATGACAATACAAACCATTAACTGATTTAATGCCTTACATTATCTTCAACTTAACATTATCAAACATTTAATCAGTTACACGCCATCAATACCTATTGGCATGAAACCTTTTAGCTTAATAAATACAACAAAAGGAGACAATAAAGATCAAAGAAACATTTTATGATCACATATATATCATTTCTATAGGAACTCCAGTGATATATGTATAATGGTACATTTCAGGTTGATATTGCAAGAGTAGTTCAATAAAAATAATGCTATTATGTCAAATGCACATGACAATGTATTAACTATAACTATTCAAGATCTAATGATTAAGAACAATGATGTCATTTTTACAAAGCAACATAAGACCAATGTTACAAAATCTAATACAGTTATGAGGTAAGAAAACCTCAAGGTGCAGCATGATAATCATTAGAAGGAAACATTTCAATATGTATGAGAACATAAGCTTTAGGTAGATTAGAGAAAAGTAAATTATTCTCATAGAATATATTATTGCAGTTATATGTGACAATTAGAAAGGAGACTATGGAAACATGTAATGATGTTGTCACCAATGATAAACAATCACAATACAGTTGTAGGACACAAAGGGTACATTCTTAAATAATGAAATAATGATTAGATTCCGTGTTCAAAAAGTTACAATTGATGGGACCTCAAAAGATTTTTTCATAGTTATGATCCCTATCATGGAATTATTTTACAATGATGAGAACAACCTTGAACATTCTAATATGAAACAACTATGTTAATCATGAATTTTTTTTATAAACAGGAATACAATTTCATTAAACAAAAGGGGACAGAGAGAACTTAAAGAGACTTCTCGATATATGAGAATAAGATATAGAAGAAGCTACACCAGACAAGTTGTAGGAAGATAAGGAGATAATATTGTCATGAAGGAAATACATGCTACAAGTTAGTTCATAAGTAAAAGAGCATCTTGAATACACAACATAAAAGATAGATTCATTCAAATAGCGTCAATAAGGTTGAGTCTTAATGAAAGTAGTACTTTAATATCTAATAAGTATGTAATTCAAATGTGTTAATGTTAGAATAGGGGTCATGTTCTGTGTAGTGCCTGAGAATACATGTATGGTATCAAGAGGTTGCTCAACAATTTTAAATCAAAATATAGCTATAACATTAACAATTAGCATATATCTACTACCATAGAGTGATGAGAATGAAATGGTGAATGATTCACAATTCAATGAAGGCTTGTATCACCTACATTATCAGTTTCAAAGATCAATGGGCTATAGCAATGCCAATAGTAGTCAAAAGAAATCAGAACTTCTTCAAAACAATACATTGTAATTGATGTGATTATATCATACACACCATGCCATGATTTGTGTCATATAGTTCTAGAATGACCAAAATGATATCATGAAACTAATCAAGAAATAATGCATGAAAAGTAGCACAAAATATCACAACAAATTAGTGATCAAAGCATATCAAGAAGGAGTGGAGATAATGTATTCAGTAGGGGCCTGAGACAAGAGGGAAAACCATGGAAATATTATCAATAAGACAAAACTGGCCTTAGCATCAATGAAGAATTATAACAACAATATACGGATGCAACACAATCCAATGTAAGATGGTCATTGTAAAAAAAGTCAGGGGTGTTGGTAGAAATAAGAGATCATATGTCAAGGGTGTTGTTTGAGTTACTTTTTTGAATTTGGTAAGGTTTGGCCAGTTTTGAGCGACATGACAAGGCTGGAGCAGGAGGATTCTGTCTCAAATGAGGAAACCACATTAATAGAATTTTGATGAGTCTTTGTATTGTAATCAATAAACTCAGTCGACAATCAATGAAATCAAAAAGCTTTATCTATCACATGTTGTTGTTATAAAGAGATGAAAATGAAAGAATAGTCTTGTAAACCCTATAGCTTAACCTAGATGCAAACTCTAAAATGATTACACAGAGATATCAACACAAAGGAGCAGAAGGTAACAAACCCTTTAGGGTTTTTAATGTTGCAGTGAGAGTTGAGTTTGAAGGTTTTGTAGAATAAGGGTTTGGTATCTTCATACATTTTCTTTTCCAAGTATTTGAAGCAGTGATCAAAGTGATAAATGTTGAAATCCCATAAACTACAAAAGCCCCAAGTTTTATTTTTATTGTAGATGTCAATGTAAAGGAGGAAAAGATGGAGATATACAAAGTCCAAACAAATGGCAATAGCAAAAAAAAGTTGGGTTTCATATTTTTATGGAAATAACAAATAAAATGTAGGTTTCATACTTTTATGGCAGTAACAAAGAAAATATGGGTTTCATAATTTAATGTCTTCGACCTGTATAAAAATGTGAGTTACATAAAACCCTCATATTATTGCAATGAAATGGAGATTCCCAAATTTCAAAACCACAATATGCGTGAAGCATGGAGGAAGAACGCATAGATAAAAATAAAGGATGTTCACTATCGTGTTATTGTTAGATAATTGAGAGGGGGAGTGAATCAGTTAGTTCCAATCATCCTACAGTCCCAAATACTCACAAATGTATATTTAACAATGATTTCAAACATATAAATCAACTCGGTGAAATATAAACTGTAATCTCAAACTCATCTACCGAGTAGTAGTAAAACAAATACTGTGAATACCGATCAATGCAGATAAAGTAATGTGTAAATAAAAATAACAATCCAACACATCCATACACATTAACACATAGATTTTTAACATGGAAACCCTGCTAAGGGAAAAACCACCTGGGACCGGTAACCCAAAATAATCCACTCTTCTGAAGTGAGCTTGGTTAAGAGACAACCCTGTTAAAGGTTACAATGCACATTGTTAGGTGTGACTTGGTTAGAGGATTTATCACTAACAGTTCTCCCTTGACCAATCATTCACTATGGGGTCAATAAGAAAATAATCAACATTCATTCAATGTCATAAAAAGAAGATTGTTAAGTCCCACTCGGTTAAGAGATTTATCTATAACAATGGTTAAACTGATATAGTAATTATTTGACTCAATTACAACTCTATTTCCATATTTTCAGATCTATGCTAAGTATAATAATACCTCCGATCAATAATCACTTCAGTTCCTCTGATTCTTCATACTTTGTTCTTGTCGATAAATGCTCTTTCTCTGTCACTTGGTGATGTCTACATAAATGCTCAGTTCTATCTTCAACCAGTTTGATAAGTCATGCATGAATTTAATCTCTTTAGCAATATGTGTGTGCATCTTGATTCACAATGAATCTCTTGTCTCTTATATAGACATCATAAATCGTTTAATCTTCATCCTTAGATTTTGTCACTTAATCTCCATTGTTGATTTTGCCACTTAAACCTTCCTTGGCAGTTGTGTCAAAAAAACATTTCAATCTCCTTCGTCCGATCATCTTGAATTTTCAGTCATTTGATCAACATAACAAACCTTATCAATTACCTCAAAATAATAAACAAATTCCAACTCATCATTTTAGTCGACCTTCAGTTTATATTACTCGGTCAGTATTGTGATGCATTGGTGATACCTATCTTGGTTAACACTATGCTCAATATACACTGTGTTTACTCAGTGTCCACTTTTTTGACTCGGTCTATACATAACTCTTCAATTACCGACTGCATAAACTTTGTTTATTCTAGATCTTCAATCCATAATAGATTTTTGTAACCATGATGATAATCAAAACAAGTTGACATCAATGGCAATACATTAACTGATTAATGTCTATCATCACATTAGTAACTTGGTTGATCATCAACAAAATGAATTCAAACATACAATCAATTGTAGTTCATCAATCTCTCCCTTTGGCCTTTATGGAAACACAATATAAAATATACAATATGAAAATGCCATAGAATACCAAACTTTTGTTCTGCAACTATATGCAAAATGTTGTAACTCTTTAAGCTCTCCCTAGCTTGTACATAAAATATGTTTAATTACTACACAACATTAAAACTCACCATGCAGACTCTCCCTGTAGATTTTACTATTTTGTTCTCTCTCTCTCTCTCTCTCTCTCTCTCTCTCTCTCTCTCTCTCTCNTTTTTCTCTCTCTCTCTCTCTCTCTCTCTCTCTCTCTCTCTCTCTCTCTCTCTCTCTCTCTCTCTCTCTCTCTCTCTCTCTCTCTCTCTGTAGATAGATATGTCATTGTTCTTCTCTCCCATCATCTATAGAATCTTTTCTCCCTTTAATGGATAGATATTTCATTTCTCTCCCTTTCTCTTTTCTCCTTTTCTCCCTTTAGTGGATATATATTTCATTGAATATTTATTTCAATAAATCTTATCTCCCTTTGACGGTAATGCCAAAAAGAAAATACACAGCTCTTCAGTAGCCAAAAATATCTCTGGTTTTCAGTTCAGATCAGGTACCTTGAATGTACTGATATACAATGTTGGTCCACTTCTCAGTTTGCATTAACATGATTGATATTCTGATAAAATGTAGGTTGAAACAACCTCCTAGTTAGCTTAGTGACTGATAGACAAGGGACCTACCCCTAGTCTATTCCTCAAGTACTCAAATGTATCCTTTGGTAAGAGTTTAGTGAATATGTCAGCTAGTTGTTCTTTTGATTGTACATATTCCAGTGTCACTTGTTTTTCTTGTACTTGTTCTCTCAAGTAGTGATACTTTATAGATATATGCTTTGTTTTTACATGCATCACATGGTTCTTAGAAATGTTAATTGTACTAGTATTATCAGAATAAATTATCACTGGGTCAGTGATCTCTTCATTCATTCCTTTCAAAAGTTGTTTTATCCATGCAATGTTCAAACAATTTGCAGCAGAAACAACATATTTTGCGTCTGCAGTTGAATGAGATATGCATCCTTGCTTCTTACTTATCCAAGTAACTAATCTTTCTCCCACAAAGAATGCTCCACCACTAGTTCTCTTTCTATCATTAATGTTCCCAACCCAATCAGTATTTGTGTAAACTTTCAATTCAAACTTGCCTTCTTTCTTGTACCACAATCCATAATCTTCACTGTTCTTCAAATATCTAAAAAAATTCTTTACAACAATCATATGTGATTCTTTAGGATTAGAAGAGAATATTTCTACAATTCCAACTGTGTGTGCAATATTTGGTTTTGTGTGTACAACATACATCAATTTTCCAATCATAGATCTGTATAGTGTATGATTTACCTCAGTTGTCTTATCATATTTTGTCAGTTTACATCTAGTGACCATAGGTGTACCAATTGTTTTTGAATCTTTCATTATGAATGTCTTCCGTACTTCCTTGATCTACTTTGATTGATTAATGTATATGCATTCATCTTGTTGTAAAATTTGTAAGCCAAGAAAAAAAATGTTCTCTCCAAACATTGACATTTCAAATTCTTTTCTCATTTCATCAATGAATGATTTGCATAAGTTATCATTTCCTCCAAATATAATATCATCAACAAAAATTTCAGCAATAAAATTTTTATCATCAGTTCCTCCTTTCAAATACAAGTTGTCGTTATCACTTGTTCTAAAAAATCCAATAATAATAAGATAGGAGTGTAGTCTTTCATACCATGCTCTCGGTGCTTGTTTTAGTCCATATAAATCTTTGTGCAACTTACATACCATGCTTTCCTGATTAGGATCAACACAACCTTCAGATTGTTCAATGTATACCTCTTCTTCCAGTATCCCATTCAGAAGTGCATATTTAACATCCATCTGATATAATTTAAATCCTTTGTAAGAAGCATAAGCAAGAAATATTCTAACTCCTTCAAGTCTAGCAACGGGTGCAAAAGTTTCTCTATAGTCAATACCTTCTTCTTGTGCATACCCTTTGCATACTAATCTTTCTTTGTTTCGTGTAACATCTCCATTCTCATTCAATTTTTTTCTGCATATCCATTTGGTGTCAATTACATTCTTATCACTTAGTTTTTGTACTAATGTCCATGTTTTATTTTTTTTTACCTTCTCAATTTCTTCCTTCATTGCATTAATCCATTCATCATTTGGAAGTGCATCTCTAACAATTTTAGGTTCAAATTCACAAATCAAACATGTGTTATCCTTCAACTTACTTCATGTCATCATGCCAGCTCTCTTGTCTCCAATAATCTAATTTTGTGGATGATGTCTTCTTACATATTTTGCAAGTACATGTTCAGTTCTTTGTTCTTCATTATGTTCTCCAATTGGTGTATGATTATGATCTCCAGTCGCAACATCTTCCTGATTCTCATTTGGTGCATCTTGAGGCTCGGTAACATTTCCATGTTGCTCAGTAATGCTATGTAGTTTCTCAGGAAAAGTGTTAGGTTCTTCATTGTAGATAAATCTATTGTAGTCTTCTGGTTCTCTTTTGCTTTTAGCATCATTCTTCTCAGCAAATTCATCAACTCTTACATTTTCACTTTCAATTATCTTGTTAGAAGACCTGTTCAAAAATTTATAAGCTTTGCTCTTAGTAGAATATCCTAAAAATATCTCGTCATCACCTTTTGAATCAAATTTCCCATTTCCATCATCTTTCAGAATATAACATTGACTTCCAAATATTCTAAAATAACTCACATTAGGTGTGTAGCCATACCATAATTCATAAGGTGTCTTGTTTGAATCTTTCTTCAATTATACTAGGTTCAGTGTGTATACAACAATACTAACAACTTCCCTCCATTATACTTGAGTAACACTCTTTTCAATCATCAGCATTCTAGCACAATCCACAATAGCTCTATTTCTCCTTTTAGCAATCCCATTCTGTTGTGGTGTCCTCAATGTAGAAACTTGTCTTTTAATTCCACGCTCATTACAAAAGTTAGTGAAATCATGAGAAATAAATTCTCCTCCTTTGTCTGATCTTAAACATTTTAGTTCTTTACCACTTTATTTTTCCACTTTAGCTTTGTACCATTTGAACACCTTAAATGCTTCAGATTTTTCTTTTAAGAACATGACAGTCATCATTCCAGAATAGTCATCAACAAATAAAATAAAGTATTTGTCACCATAATAACTTTGTGTTCTCATACGTCCACATAATTTGGTATGAACCAGTTCCAAAATAGTATTAGATGAAAAATTGTTGCTCTTAAAACTATATTTTGACATTTTTCCCATTTGAAAATTTTTGCACATGACATGGTCAGGTTTAGATATGCTTGGTAAGCCTCTTACTTTCCTTTTCTTACTAATCTTAACCATGTTGTCAAAATTCACATGACATAACCTCTTACACCACAACCACACATCTTAATTTCTAGCCATCGAACAAGTAGTTTCAGCAGTATCAAGATAGAATAAGTTACCTTTTGATTGTTCTCTAGTGTCGATCAAATTTCCCATTTCATCATAGATTTTAGCTTTTATGTTCTCAAATGCAACTCGGTGACCTGTGTTATTTAACTATGAAACACTCAAAAGATTATAATTAAGTCCTTTCACCCAATATGCATTCTCACATTTGATCATATTATTTGGCAATATAGTCCATTTTCCTTTCACTGGACAAGGTGTATCATTTCCCATTCTAATAGATCCACCATTATAATGCTCAAGAAATTCAATTTTTTATTTATCTCTAGTCATATGATGAGTACAACCGCTATCAATAAACCAAATATCATTATTGCTAACTTTAGAAATAAGTGTTGTTTCAACATACCTTTCATCTTCTTCTGAATCTTCTTTCATAGCTACAAACACTATCTCAATATCTTCATCAGTCTCGGTGTCAGTGTCTTCATCTTTATTTTCAACAAGCTAACATGATTTCTTGCCTTTGTCTTTGTAATCTTGGTTACCCCTTCTGTCATACTATCAGTTGCTTCTATAATCTTGATCATCCTTTTTGTCATTAGATCTTTCATTATTTCTTTCATCATTTTTCCTGTTAGGGCATCTGGTAGCAAAGTGTCCAATTTCTTTACAGTTAAATCATACCAAAGGTAGTTTACCTTTATATCTTCCTTTACCTTTATGCAGTTTTCTACCCATTAATGCTTTAATTTCATCAAGTTCTCTCTCCTCACTATCACTATCACTATCATTTCTTATTATGTGTTTGTTACATGATTTACTAATTTTTAGAGATGACATAAATGCAGACTCAACAGTAGGAACAACATTGTTGTCAAAATTGTTCAACTCAAATGAAATCAGTCTACCGACTAGACTATCAATTATGATATTGTTTCCAGGTGCTGCTTTCATTTCATGTATTACAGAGAGTCTAATAGCATAAATAGGAAATAGGGTTATGAGAAGCTTACTTACAATAGTGTCTTCATCAATAACTCCACCTACTCCAGGTATAGCATTCACAACCTCCTTGATTCGATTACTGTACTATGATATGTTTTCTCCTTCTTTCATTCTCATGTCATCAAACTTTCCTCTTAGACTTTCATCTTTATCTCTTTGCACATTTACATCTACTCCATGAACTAGTGTAAGCTGGTCCCACATCTGCTTGGTAAAAGATCGATAACATGCAAATAAAATAATCACTAAAATCCCTTTTAAGTCTATTGCACCACCGATTCAAAACAAGAAAGTACATGTAAAAAAAATCAAAAACTTTATATCATTAGAAAATCTTGGAATCGATTCTCATTTCCCTCAACAGTACTCAGATTTAAAACCCAGTTATATCAGAATTTATTCAACACCAAAATGCAACATAGACCAAACTAAAAACTTTATTGATTCATGCGCTCCAAAAATCTATGAATTACAAGTGGTCTTGGTTGTCGATAGCCAGAGGGCCAATTCTGAATTTCTTATTCTTTCTACCCTCTATACCATATCCATTTTGTACACATGTAATACTTAAATAGCTAATTCTTGGTGATTATCAAGATTGACCATTCACCTACCCTTTCCAATGTATCGGTTACATTTTGGTACATGACATACTGTAACCACCTAAATTTGGTCTGTTCCAACTATGGACCCTATTTTCCCTAAGTGTGATCATACCCTCGATTATGTCCAAATGACCCTATTATTGCTTGGCATAATTCTTCAAATCAATTTAATGTCATAGGTGATTTTTATCACTAATTTATATTAACTATTATAGCCATATAATTCAAATCAATTTTGACCAATCAAATCAAATCAAAATCAAACATGGCTATAGTATTTAATCATAAAGGAATTAAATAAATCTCTAAATCAATTACACACTTGCAAATTAACCCATTCCCCTAGCCTATTTAATTTAATTAAAATGGCTATAGTCCCCTAATTATTAAAAAGCAATTTCATTGTTTAAATAATTAATTCCTATATTTCTAAATGAATTAAATAA
>MU224437.1:1207337-1221950 GCA_018584345.1 Thuja plicata
TTTATTAATATTCCCCTAAACCCCAACCTAACCTATCTCAACCACTTCTACCCTGGGTTCTAACCCTTCTCAACCCATTCACCCTTGCTAATCTAATCTTAATCCTAAATTCTACCCTAACCCACCTAATGTTGTCACATTCCGCTAGGGAATGTTTAGCAACTCAACCCACTTGAGAAAGTCCACTTTCTCAAGCTTGACTTCCTTAAGGTCCACTTTCTTAAGCCATCATCTTACACTCTACCTTGCTCCTTTAAGGCTTTCATTAATGCCTTATTAATGAAGATGCCTTAAGCCTATGTCTCTCCCATGCCTTATTAATGCCTTGGGCATTAATGGCTCTTAAACCTCCATTAATGAGCCCCTTCACTCATTAATTCACCTTGTCCCCCCCTCTCTCTCATTCTTCTATAAATAGAAGCCATTTTTTAGAGTAAAGAAGCCTTCACATTAGATCAAATTACATTGTTATGCTATTGGATTACTCTTAGAATCATATTGCACTTCTTATTCCATTCTTTTTCATTGTTAATATTCACATGTTTAGAGCTAGAATGCTTGTTTTTCATCCTTTTAGCTTGTTTTAACTAAAAATCCTTCATGCTAGGTTGTATACATCACTGATTGTAGCATATTCTGAGGGCTTATATGTTACCAATCACACTTCCTAGTTAGCAGGCAATAGGTTGATATTAGGTGGTTTTACATGCTTGTCTAACCATTTTGAACTAATAAAATGACTTATTGAGTGTTTGTATCTTTTTCATCAGGTACCCAAATACACACGCACATTTCTAGCACCCACCGTGGGGCCCAATTTTCAACTTGGCCTCATTTTCTAACACTTTTTTCCAATTTGCATGCTCAGGATTCGGACACAGAATCATTTTTACCCATTCAAGATCGCATTCAGGATACGCCATCACACCACAGAAAAGCTGGATCGCATCCAGGATTTCCCGGATCATTTTTGGTTTTGGCTCGCATCTGGTGAGCATTGGATCGTATTTTGTAAGAAATCTCGCATACAGGATACTACTTCGCATTCAGTAAGATTTTAGGATCGCATCTAGTTTGAAAGCTTGTGTATTTCATTTGACTAATCCTAACATTTTGACAAAGTGGTGTTTGTGGTATTTTGTAGCTTGGTAAGTGTTTGCAAGGTATATTTGGAGGTTTTCGTGGCATTTGCACTAAAAAGATACTAACTTGGTTTTATAGGATACCAACCCCCATCTTGACTTCTATTTTATTTGCTTTTCAAATTTAAGACCATTTTTTTCCACTTGATAAAACAACTAGATATTATGCTCTTTTCCTCTTGAGGAGAATTAGAAAATCAGATGTTGTCTTATCATTTGTGATAAAATTGAGGGTAAATGAACAAACAAACACATCATTTAATTCAATTTGGGATAGTAACTGAACAAAACAAAGAATTAAATATGTGGGTTAATTAAACAAGTTCAATCGTATAATTGCTTTTGGAAATTAGAAATTGAACAACACAAATCACTAAATCAATGTGGTAATTGAACAAGGCAAATTTCTCTTTCAAAGCATCATGTTTTCTTTAAAATAAGAACAAATTAAATCAAGCTCAACATAGCTTGAGGGAAAGAACCTTCATTTTAAGTGCTTTGGGAGAAAATGGCACGGACTAGGAGAGTATGCTCTTCTTCTTTCAAAGAATCAGAAATCTAGAAATCCTAAGCTCGACAATCCTGGTTACCATATCATTTAACCAGTAGAGGGCATGCCGATTGAGGAAAAAATCTCCTGAGAACGACCCAAGTGAGGACAGGTCTTATGCCGACCCTTCCAACTCACTATAAATAGTTGCTTCCTTATAGGCCAAAGCCTCGGAAGACGGAACTGGTTTTGTTCTTGGAATTACGACATCATTCCTTGAACATATCGGGGTATATATAGAGCGGAGCCGCTTGAATATTACTTGCGAGACTATATATATTCAGGTACTCATAGGGCTATACGCCTTAATTTTGCCTTGTGCAATTCTATGGGGGACAGTTTCAAACGGATTGCCCAATAATCTACAACGTCAACTAAAAGAATACCCGATTCTTCCCCGAAAGGGTGATAATCTTTGTGCAAGGCAAAAAGTAATTGCCCCAAGACACTTGTCATATTGTGCCCTCACTTGCGTGTGGAGTCAGCTAATACAACATCATGACTGGAGCCATTGCATGCTTAATGATGGATGTATTCTGATTAGCATTTGAGTGTGTACCTAAGTCAACAAGCAAAGATTTTCATCCTCCACCTAGAAAATAGGACAAAAAAAGTGTTTGTTTCACCCCTTAACAAAGCAAAACTGTTTGACGTGTTCTAAAGATCACTAAAAAGATAAGCTCCTCAAAAAAATCAACAAAATTCAAACCCTGGAGCACAAGTATTTTTCACGTCTTATGACACCTCTTGACGAAATCCAGAAACAAACACCTTCACGCACCTCGAAGACAAATTTTTCAAAATTGACCCAAACTGACAAAAACATCATAAAATTATATCCTATTTTTCCTGAGTCGTATCTCGTATTTAGGATCGTATCTGGGATATAGGATCATATTTGGTTAGCAAGAAGTCATATCCAGATTCTAGGATCGTATCTACTATCATCAGAGGCTTGCATCTAGGAGCTCGCATTCAGGGCAGTGGGCATTCCTAGCAGTTTTTCTTAGGAGGTCTCAGTGGATTAGGATACCCTTTTTGCTCTTTAGCTAGTTCTTGTTGTCTCTTTTGGTCTGCTTGTTGTTATTTCAAAACAATTTTGAAACGTCCACCTTGCATGCATAGTCAGTCTTTCACGATCGGTTCAATACGTGTGGTCTATCCATTTTCTATCAATAACTTGATTCCTAGCTCACTATCAGGGCATTCTAACCCTCTGACGCTGGAATCATTTACATCCACCAACAAACAAAATAGTTACTTCTACCTAGACACGCCCACTTGAACAATCTAAAAACCATACTTGCACTATTGGGAAATGTTAACAAAGTTGAGAAAGAAACTTCATGGTTAACACAAGACACAACCAGTACACAACTAAAGGATCAAAAGTGCCTCCTAAAACACCACACTTCCAAGGAGAGACTTCTCGTAGTTCCCTTTTTTATCTAGATTCACCTCCAATGGATAGCCACACTAACGAATGGAGCAAGGCTTTTGAGGGTTATAATGATGGTAAACAAGCACAATCTAAAGGCATAGAAGAAGAGGAAAGACCCAATTTTGAACATAATCCATTTGGGTCAGATAGTGAAGAAGAAATACCTGAAGATGAATATGAAAAAATCAAACAGAGTAAATGAATCCACAAGCTATTGGAACGGATAATCGATGATGATAAAGAAAAGTACTTCCTCCATCTAGCATCCACAGGTGTCAAGCTACCCAAGGATTATAATGTGGACGATCTCAAAGAAAAGGAGGTATCAAACCTGATATCTATTCTCACCAAATAGCTCAATCTAATGCAAACAGAGCTCACCAATCTCAAACAATAGAAGGAAAAACCTAAAATGAAATACTCTTTGGACGCCATTTGTCCATTTCCTTTTGACAAAAGTATCACTATGGTCCCATTTTGTCCTAATGTGGCAAGGCCTAAGTATGACAAGTACACGGGAGAAACTGATTCACATGACCATGTAAGGAAATTTTGTGCTCTAAGCATTGAATACATGCACGAACCCACTTACCTCATGCGACTATTTCGAGGAAGTCTAGGAGGTAATGCTATGGAGTGGTTCTCAAAATTGAACCCTAAAGTCAAAACATTCAAGGAATTAATGCAATGGTTCATTCAACATTATTCTTACAACATCTAGCATGATGTCACTATGATGGACCTATGCAATACCAAACAGAAAACTAGAGAATCATTCACACACTTCCTACAAAGATGGAGGAAGATTTTTGCACGATATTCAAGGGTCATTCCCGAAACAGAAAAGATGGAAATCTTCATCAATAATCTCGTGCCAGAATTGAGCTATGCTCTACAAATGCAAGATTCTCCTAGCTTTGATAGGATGATTAAAAATGCCCTCCGTATTGAGGAAGTCATGGTAAAAAAGGGAGAGATCACCCTTCAAAATGAAAAAGGCAGTAGCTCCAACTCCAAGCCTAAATGGTGGAAGCAAAACAAAAATGTTGTTAATGACGGAGTGGTTGATGCCTCTCACCTTAATTCTAAACCCAAAGCATTCCATCTGACCAATGGCATGTGAGCAAGCAAAGAAGCTAAAATAACACCTCATGTTCCTAAAACAAACAATGATAATGACAAAGGATGAACATGGACTTCAAAACCCCAAAGAACATTCACTCCTTTGGGGGAACCTCTTGAGACCGTCTTAAAAACATTGGTTGATAACAAAGTTCTTACGATTCCCAATTCTAAACCATGGGAACCAATGGTCAAACCCAGATTGTGGGATGATAACTCCTATTGTATCTTCCACAAAAACAAGGGACACAAGACTAATAATTGTCTCAAAATAAAACATGTCATCCAAGACCTCATCGAAGGAGGTAAGATCAAGGTAGATAGACATACTACCAATGAAGACCATACGACATTTCACAAACCCTTTCCTAATTATAATCAAGGGGAAACATCTAAAGGGAAAGGTAATGAGGTAAACTACACCTATTCCAAGAGTGAAAATGTGATCAGTATGCTCAATATCAAAACTGAATCCATCAACATGGTCACAATTAAGGGAGCCTCATCCTCCTCAAATGCTATCACACGGAGCCAAGCACAGGTTACAATCAAGGGACCTCCAAAATTGACATCCACATCAAAGGTTCCTATTATAACTATTTCTAAACCAGCAACAAAACATGTGGTCACTATCCCCGGAGCAAAATATGACTTAGTAGACCAATTGCAAAGAACCGCTGCCAAAATTTCCATCTTCAAATTGCTCAAGATATCCACTGTGCATAGAGAAATCCTAGAACAAGCCCTACACACTGCTAATGTTCCAAAGGATATCGATATAGACAAGTTCCAAGCGATGGTCAATCACATCTCAGCACCACACTACCTCTCCTTTTCTGAGGAGGATGACAAGTCATTGACCCATCCACACAATCAACCCCTCCATATCGAAGTTCTTATTCATAAATCCTGTGTTAGATGCATATTGATAGATGGAGGTGCAGGATTGAATATCTGTACACTGGATCTCATCAGGAGACTAGGTCTCTTAGAACAAACAATTGACACTAGAAACAAGATAACCATCAAAGCATATGATGAGGAAGAAAGATCCTCTAGGGGTCTCATTTATCTACCTATCAAATTTGGACCCATTAAGAGGAATGTTATATGTCAAGTTATGGATCTACCACTAGCCTACAACATTCTACTAGGGAGACCATGGATTCACGAGATGCAAGTTGTACCATCCACTTATCACCAATGCATCAAGTTCCCACATAATGGGATAGAAGTGATAATTCCTACAGATGCCAACTACACTTGCAATAATATCAAAGTAGGTAGCATGATCCCACACAATAAAGAGGCTATGGATGCAGTTGCTCCTGAGACTACTAGGGACATGGTTATGAAGGGTTTTAGCAAAACTTTGAAACTTGAAGAAATAGGTATGGGAGAATACAAGCTGGACCTGACTCCTTCACTGACAGATCTCCCAGTATCACCGAGATCCTATGGAAAACTGTCATCAACATCCACACCTCTAGCATTCAAAGAGCCAAAAGTACACAAGGCAATTGGCATGATAAAGGCATCCACATCTTCTTCAGATAACACAAAAGAATAGGTAGTCTTGAACTGGATTTACAAGGAAGAACCAGTGGACTTTGAGGTCAAACATGTGAAGATATCCCTAGAGCAGTATGGAAAGGGATATGATTTCCTCAAACAAATGGGTTACAAAGGAAAGGGACCTCTAAATGACACAGGACGAGTGATCATTGAACCCATATCCATGGAGTTCTGCCTCAATAGAGATAAAACAGGACTGGGCTTTCATACTCAATCCAACAAACCTACTTCAAAGCAGAGTCCACCTTCTGAAATAGCGAGTGATAAAATAGATGAGATAGTATCAAAACCATGGCCTTACGAGAGATTACTACATATTGGTACAGAGAATCTTGAATATCAAGGAGAATGCTGCGTACCTAGTTTTGAGGTACCACAGGATCTTCATACTCTGTTGCTAGCATAACCTCCCATTCAAGAGGTAGGAGACACCATAGCTACAATCACTCAAGAGGAACCCTGGCCACAAAATTTACATCCTGACTGGGGGCAATTGGTCACAATTTCACATGTTCTAGATCTACCTCACTTTGATCTACAAGAAGCTAATCAAGTCCATCAAATAAACATTGCTGAATATTTGGATAGCTCTGATGACGATGTCACAGATTCTCATTACTATGAGTGGGATTAGCTATCTATTGCCTGTGAGGAAATTGGGATAGATACAATTCACATGTTTGCAACTTTCTCAGCTCCTAGTAAACAACCTAACACTCCTTTCAATGATACCGATCCTCCTGAAGTAGAAGAAGAGTTCCTTCCTCCGATCATTGATGGAGACACTGGTGAATACATAACTCTAAAAGAATTTCATAGGGTACAAGCAAGAAGCCTCATTTTACAAAGGGATGGTGATGAGATATCTACTGACGAGTCACTAGAGTTTGATCCATATATAACTAACAACAAACCTTTTAACAACGATCTTACTCTTATTGATCTAAACATTGAAGATATTAAATTAATAGATCATGTCATATCGGTTAACAGTTGTGATGCTAACGCGATGCTGTCCTTCCTGAAATCTGACTCCCTAACATTGGTACTTCCAGACCTAATCGATTGGACTGAAATAGATCCCACTCCTATCCTCAACTTTTCCAATGACCACTCCCTAGCTTGTTACCTTAATGCTTGTGAACCTCACCCTTCTTCCACCAATGCAAGGAGTGAGAACATCTCACAAGAGGATATCAAGTTTCTTAGTCACAAATTGAAAAAGAAAAAGAAAAAGTGGACTGATGGTGAAAACCACTCTGTGGAAGTATCAGATCCCAAAATAGTAAAGAAAAAAGATGTATCCAATGGTGAAAACCTCTTAGAGGTGCCAAAGGATGAGACTCTTGATATCCTCCCTAAACACTTTCAGGAAAGATCTTCGGTATTGATTGAACCAACACAGCCAGTGAACTTGGGCACTGTTGAAGATCCTCAGATAGGTCATCTAGCACAATCTTTATCAAAAGAAGAGAAGGTACAATTCACAGAATTCCTGAAGGAGAAAAAGATCAACTTTGCCTAGTCCTACACTGATATGCCAGGGCTAGATACCAATCTCATTATGCACCACTTATCTATAGCTCTTGGGATCAAGCCCGTGAAACAAAAACTTAGAAAAATGCATCCTCATGTTGCATTACTGGTGAAAGCAGATTTAGAAAAATTGTTGAAAGATGGATTTATTCTAGTCATTGCCTATGCAGCATGGATCTCTAATGTAGTTCCCGTTTCTAAATCTGATAAATCTATTAGGATCTGCACGGACTTCAGAGACCTCAACAAAGCATGTCTGAAAGATGATTTCCCTCTACCAAATATTGACATGATCATAGACCTTACGACAGGCTACCAGATGTATTCATTAATGGATGGATTCTCAGGTTATAATCAAATCAAGATCGCCCCTGAGGATCAAGAGAAAACTGCATTCACATGTGCATTGGGCACATTTTGCTGGAACGTCATGCCATTTGGGCTAAAGAATGCTGGAGCAACATATCAGAGAGATGTGACAACAATATTCCATGACATGATGCACAAAAATATGGAGGACTATGTCGATGACACACTGGCTAAATCCAAAGAAAGAGGTACTCATATTGCTGATTTAAGAAAGATATTGGATCGAATGGAACAGTTCCAACTCAGGCTCAATCCAAAGAAATGTTCCTTTAGGGTCCAATCAGGCAAGCTCTTAGGATTCATATTTTTAGCAAAGGGAATCGAGGTAGATCCTACGAAGGTAAAAGCTAGTCTAGAGATGACTCCTCCAAGTAATATCAGTCAAATGCAGACACTATAGGGGAGACTCCAGTCTATCAGGAGATTTATGTCCCAACTTGCAGATAAAGCACAACCCTTTACTAAGTTATGACATAAAGGGGTTACATTCAATTGGGATGAACACTATGAAGCAAACTTCAGAGAATTGAAGGGGTACCTGGCTGCTCCACCCATTCTTATGGTGCCTATTCATGGAAGGCCCTTACTCCTATACATTTCAGCTACAGCTACATCCCTAGGTTTATTGCTAGCACAAGAGGATGAGACAAAGAAAGAAAGAGCTATCTACCACATTAGTAGGACCCTAGTCACTTATGAGCTCAATTATAGCATTATTGAGAAAGCATGCTTAGCAGTTGTCTTCGCATCACAAAAATTGAGACACTACATGCTCTCTCATACAGTAAAGCTCATTGCTAAGATTGATCCTCTAAAGTATCTTTTGAGTAGAACAACATTAACATGACGTTTGGCGAAATGGGTCCTAATTCTAATTGAGTTTGACATTGAGTATGTTGAACGGAGAGCTATCAAAGGACAGGTACTTGTAGATCAATTAGTTGATTCACCGCTCCTGGATGATGAACCATTACTAATTGAATTTCCTGATGAAAAAATCATGCATCTCACCAAACATCCATGGAAGATGTACTTTGACAGTTGATTTACTCAACAAGGATCTGGAGCAGGGGTCCTCTTCATAACTCCACAAGGATACAAGATTCCCAAACCTTACAAATTAATGTTTCCATGCACCAACAATATCTCAGAATATGAAGCATTGGTCAATGGCCTCAAGCTCGCCATAGAATGGAAGATCATTGAGTTACACATATATGGTGACTTCCAACTAATTATCAATCAAATCAATGGAGAGTATCAAACAAGAGATGAAAAGTTGATGCCCTACAAGCAACTAGTTGATGATCTGAAGAAATACTTTGTCTTCGTCACCTTCCAGCAGATACCAAGATCAGAGAACAAAGCTATAGATTCTATGGCTACCTTGGCATCCATGTTACAACTGGAAGAGCATCAATTTTTCTATGACTTCTTGGTGGAAGAAATATCCTATCCTACCTTTGCTAACCCTGAATACCAGGTAATATGTGCCTTAAATACCCAAAATCCATCTCGATATGCCAGTATCATTGCATACCTTTCTGACCAAACCCTTCCCACCAATCTATCTAGAAATGAAAAAAGATCCCTGATTAGGACAGCATCGCATTACGTCCTCATAACAAATAACCTATATTGACGTAGTCTTGACGGTAGACTTCTTCGGTGTTTAGAACTCGAAGAGTCTGATCTAGCTTTAAAAGATGTCCACGAAGGTGTATGTGGATCACACTTGAACGAATTTTCATTAGCTAAGAAACTACTCATAGTAGGCTATTATTGGCCTACCATGGAGAAAGATGCTATTCAATTTTCAAAAGCATGTCTTAAATGCCAGACACATGGAAACCTTATTCATGCTCCTGCGAGAGAACTAATACCTTTCCTAACGCATTAGCCATTTCAACAATGGGCCTTTGACTTGGTTGGACAAATATATCCCAAATCCTCAAATGGACACAAGTTTATCATAACGCCCACTGAGTATTTCATGAAGTGGGTCGAAGCCGTGCCGCTAATCAAAGCCACTGGAAAACAGGTGGCTATGTTCATTCTGAACTACATTATTTATAGATATGGGATACCCTCTTCAATTGTGATAGACAATGGGGGCCAATTTAAAAATCAAGACATTGATGACCTCTATGAACAGTTCCATATCACTCAACATTTCTCCTTAGTCTATTATCCTTAAGGTAATGGACAGGCTGAGGCATCAAACAAAAATATTCTCAAGATCCTACACAGAACTGTGAGCAAATCTGGTAGAGATTGGCATTTACAACTAAATCCAGCACTATGGGCCTACCAAACAAGCATCTGAACACCAACTGGAGCCAGACCATTTTCTCTAGTCTATGACACTGAAGCAGTATTACCTATTGAGGTTGAAATCTTATCTTTGCAGATATCTTAACAAGGACTAGTTACTGATGAACGATATCGCATAGATCAGGTAAATTCTCTGGACCTACTAGATGAGCGCAGGCAACAAGTGTTCGATCACCTCAAAGTGTACCAAGCAAGGATGTCCAAAGGTTACAACAAGAAGGTCAAACAATGCAAGTTTGAGGTGGGAGACCTTGTCCTGAAAGAAAATCCTAAGAACCAGCCTAACAAAGAGCAGAAAGGAAAGTTTGAACCTAACTGGCTGGGACCATATGTTATCACTGCTACTTTCAGGACTGGAGCTTATCAATTAGCTACACTTGAAGGAGATGTTCTTCCAGATCCTATTAACACTCTACATTTGAAGTGATTCTACGCTTAATGTTTGGCTAGCAGAGCCTGTATAGCAAAAAGTTCTGGCAAAATACCAAAAACATTTAGAAAATTGATCCTGAAGAAATCCAAAATAGTGGAAAAAGGTCCTACAAAATGGGTATCCTTGGTGAAAACCTGGTAAACAGGCACCTTGATACTAAAAAAACATTCAAAAAAGCAAAAATAGAAAAAAAATTGAAAAAGAAGAAAAAGTGCCTCGATGAGCACCTGATAAAACAGGCATCTTGGTAGCAAAAAGAAAGAAAAAGAATCTTGCCAAGTGGTGAAAACCTAGCAATCAGGCGTCACTTGTGTTCTACGCTCCATCTATCAATGCACTACTGATACTAGGCCTTCATTATTTTGCCTATTCTCATACACTGACTTCATCTTCCTAAATGACTATCTTATCCTCGCTTGGGATTTATCTATCTTTACGTCCTAGGAATAGGTCATTCTACACTGGGGGCATCTTTGTTGGCATAGGAAGTTGCGGTTGCTAGGTTTCTCTAGGCTGGTTTTCCTCACGGACACAATGTTTCTTGACACATGCAAAATAATGTCACTTTCCAAAATAAAGGTGTCTTTTCAAAACATCACATATCTAGACATGACATTTATATTAACAGAGTTCCTACAAGGTTATATCCGATCGCAAACATTAACGAATTATCCTACCAATGCACAAACATGGAACACCATATTGCTTATATTCCAAATTTTCTGATTGATGAATCTTTACTGTGTTTGACATATGGATGAACAAAGTACTAATTAACACATAGTTTGCTAATGGTTTGATTATGATTCTTTTATGTCCTAATGATGTTTTCAACTAGGGGCATCTAAGTAATTATAAATTTTATTTGATTGATTCTCAATTGATGATTTATTATGTCTTCTTAGTTACTCAATGACGTCTGCACAAAGACAAAGAGTCACAAGGATAGGGGGCATAATTTTTTCTTGATTTTCTGTGTATGGTGATTGTTTCATATGATCATATAAATTTCACCTAACTTGGATGTTTATGGTAAGAGCTGCCACTATGGGTGGATAGCTGCATATATCTCGATCTTTGTTATGTGTAAACTACGGTGAGTTTGACACAATTTCCTTATCTGTTTTCTACTCCAGATTCTCACTAAGGTATACGAATCATAATGTACCCAAGGATATAAATTTTCAAGGTCACTGCAGGTCCAATATCTTGCCTTACTCAAAATATGGTATATTAAAAGGAAGGTGACTATTTTCTTATCCTGGCTTCTATGCCTTGATGCCTAAGTCTATTTCTGACATTCCGATAAAATATAGTATTCATACTTTCATAATATCAGTGGGTATTAGTGATGGTTGTACTATCAGGTATCCATTCCAAAACTGCCCAATGATGATAAAAATGTTGCAATATTTTCTAATCAATGACAAAGTCCTCAGAGTCTGCATATAGCTGCATTTAGAGTTTGCATGATGCATTTACCAATAGTAATAACATCATAAGGAATTTTAAAAAAACTCAAAAATGGTTTTCTATCTTCTTCTAAACATCAAGTTAATTACATCATCTATATTACTGATATTAATATTGTTGCACATCCATAGCATACATTTTGCATTCATTTGAAAAGAGAAACATGAAAATACAAAAAACAAAGCATCCATGTATTGCATTTTTACTTTTTCATCCTAAGTGCATCCATACATCTATTTTGCATACTTGAAAAATCAAAAAGAAACATACATTTGCATTTTCACATAGGTATCATTTACAACATATTTATATCAGTAATGACTCATCACATCCCAAAAATAAAATGATGTTATCATCTGCGAATTAACTCATCACAAGACCAAGATATCATCACATGTGCAAAAGCATACATTTACCATATCTATGGAAGCAAAACACACTCATGAAACACGTCAAAATCTAGAAAATGCATCAGATATATATCATCACGAACATGGTACAAATCAAATCATAAAGAGTATCAGTGAGCATAAAGAGTATCAGTACACCAAAAATGAATCAGATAAATGTGTGAATGTAATGTACAAACGAGGGGATCTTTGCAGGATCCAAATATACATGTATGATCTCAACAATATACAAAATGATGTAACAATGTCAGCTCTATCCCACCCCCTCTCCCTGATCAGGAGGGGGAGGAGGTGGTGCAAAATGTGCTAATGGAGGTGGCATGGCCCCCTCTGACTACTGGGCCACTCAAGAAAATGTGGGCGCTCTCTGTCCCTCTGGAACTACTGCATGATATAGGGCATAATAGTATGTCACCCTTTGTCCCTGGTGGACTGCTATGTGGGCATGTGCATACCTCTTTTCCCTGAGCCTCTCCATCTGCCTATCTCAATCTAACAACAATGCATCTGATATGGCCAGCCTTGACTCTGCTGCTGTGGCCCTGGCCTCTAAAGCTGTAATTTGAGCTCAGAGCTACTCCCTCTCCTACTCACATCTCGACAAAGGATCTCCATCCCTGCCAGCATCCTGATCTTGTGGCCTCTCTGGTGGCCCTTTTTGATCCCTAGTAAAAAGTGGACTAGGATCTCTCTATGGGCCCACAAATCTGTACCTCTGTCATCTGCCCTGGCCGCTACCATTGGCCACACCTATATCCATGGCCTCTCCGCCACCACCCCTATCATCTCCATCATGTCCATCATCTGGGGGAAGAAGCCTTCTATCCCTACCACCATCTCTACCACCATCTCGGCCCCCATGTCTCCCTGGAGCCCTGTCTCTCTGAGAACCTCCTCTCCCCCTTGCAAGTCGGTCATCAAGATCATAATCCAGAGGCTCCTCTATATGAGGAATGATCTCCTCGGGAACTGTAAATCATGGAAAGGGTTTCTAAAACTCCTCCCGAACAACTCCAGATTCATTTCTATTCTCTTTTTACTCAATTGGGAACCAAATCGAAGGTATCTACGATGCTTTCAACAGCACAGCTTCATTTTTGCGACAGTTTCAAAAGTGGTGACTTTTCTTCATTTGTTCTCCACATTGGTGAATACTACACATTTTATCATACATCTTGGTCTAAACATCATTTTATCAGCATTATCACTCATATTTTCATGTAATTAACTTGGTAATTATGTGTTTATTTTTTAACACACCTTCTTCTAATCTTGCCCTACCACTTCCTGCAAGTGTTTTGTTCTTTTTCACTGAGGGATTTTATTCTTTTCCTTCGATTTCATTCCCAAGGGGGCATGATCACACTATCATCAAATAAATTTTTGCTTGAAACAACATCAAAATGACCTCGTTATCAAACAAACTAGGGGCATAACAGTTTCCTTGACTAAAGTCAGAATTGTTGGATAGAAAGCTTTGGTTCTCATAAGCTGGATATCTTATGTTTCCTCATTTTCGAAGATTTTTAAAGCTCCTGGCAGCTTCATACTGGCCTTTGGACGACAACCAAGTTTAAAATCAGTATTATCATTTTTTTTGGACGACAACCAACTTCAGAATTGGTATTTTTTTAAAAATCTTTTATTGATCTTTAGACGACAACCAAGTTCAAAATAAATTCTATCATTTTGGTTTGATCAAGTGTGAGACTGTTCTCATCAATATTTTGTTTGACAACCAAGAACGAGATTCTCAATCTTTCTGAAGTCAAAATCAAAAAATTTCTCTGAATCAATGCGCTGCTCGCGCATCAATTCAAAGAGGGAAAAATGTAACCACCTAAATTTGGTCTGTTCCAACTATGGACCCTATTTTCCCTAAGTGTGATCATACCCTCGATTATGTCTAAATGACCCTGTTACTGCTTGGCATAATTCTTCAAATCAATTTAATGTCCTAGGTGATTTTTATCACTAATTTATATTAACTATTATAGCCATATAATTCAAATCAATTTCGACCAATCAAATCAAATCAAAATCAAACATGGCTATAGTATTTAATCATAAAGGAATTAAATAAATCCCTAAATCAATTACACACTTGCAAATTAACCCATTTCCCTAGCCTATTTAATTTAATTAAAATGGCTATAGTCCCCTAATTATTAAAAAGCAATTTCATTGTTTAAATAATTAATTCCTATATTTCTAAATGAATTAAATAA
>MU224437.1:1230394-1256938 GCA_018584345.1 Thuja plicata
AAAAATTCTCCAGATGCCCCGGTGTCCAAAATGGACAAACTTTATATGGATTCTGGGGTTTTTGGGCCTTCTGGACGCAATGGTAATGTCCGTTTGGGCCCAAAGTGACCAGAAACAAAGGTCCCCCCTAAATCCACACAAAAATTCCAGAAACCTGCATGCAAACACTGTCACAAGAAGAAGCAGAGACAGAAGATAAACAGAAAGCTATGGTGGCCAATAGGCCAGAGATAGGAAAATCATCTTGACAGAAATAAGCTTCTATTAACAAAATAAAATTACAATACAATCTCTATGAAGAAATAAAAGCGGTGATTCCTTATAAAGGATACCGAAACCCTAAAAGAGAAACTTCTAGGAAATAGAAACTGCCTAAGTGAAACTTAAGCACTAAAGAGTAACTTAATTAATTACTTTAACACCCCCCTTAAGTGTAACTTAGGGAGAAGCAAAACAACTAACTACTGCCGAAAGCATGAAAGATGGGTCCCGGCAACTAGGCCTGATCAGGTACCCAAAACAGAAAGCAAACTAGATGAAGGAAACAGAGCCTTCAATCTAGGGAAAGTCCCAGAGAGAGGAACAAGAAAAGAGCAAGAAGCATCTCCGAAGCATGAACTGAAAACTCTGTCAGAAGAGACTGCTGAAACCCCCACTGAAGTGCATGACCAGGTAGAGAAGACAAATGTCTGAAGAGCTGATCAATCGAACCAGGAAGCAATAGAACTAACAGGTGGACCCCCCCATAATGCTGAACTGGGAGAGGTGACAGAAACACTGAAATGCAATGCTAGAAACATCTGCAGAAGAAGAACCAGGAACACCAACAGTGCAACAAAAGCACACACACAAGATAAAGGGCGGTGTCACAGACACACTACATGGGCTAATGTCGTGGAAGGTATGCTCACTTGACAAAGGTGGATGCGCCTAAAGCAGCATAAACATCATAACCCCCCATGGCACTTTATAACAGAGTGCGAGTACAAAAATTGAATAAGGTGTACAAGATCTCAGAAATGCAGAAGAAGGCACTTTATCTCAGTGCATTTACAGAATAAAGAATACATCAGAAGAGCATACAAGCTCAGAAGTCAGAAAGAAGAGTGTGCTATTAACTCAGAAGAAGAGATCCCAGGACCTGAAGAACCAAGCAAACCACCAGAGGGCATAAACTGCCAAACGCGGAAGAGTGAAAACCCAGAGCAGAATCTAGAAAAAATACCTCTGCCACTGAATAGCACACTGAACCAACTTTCCGACGATATCTCGTTTGCTAAAAAAGGAGTCCGGATGAGCCAGATATGACTCCCGAAAGGCAAAAAGAGACATCAGACTTCAACAGCAAAAAATGATGTTGAAACAGTGGACCCAAAAAACCAAACCACCATTGTCAGAAAGGGCTCAGAAAGAGCTTTCTGACGATATAAAAAAATCCAAAAAAGACCTCCGTATGCTCCCTGTAGAGCGAGAAAGGGCCTAGGTACCCCCAAAACACCAAAAAACCTCAAAAAAGAGCCCCAGGGGCTAGAAAATTTGGGCCCCCAGGAGCATGGGGCACGCCGGGGGCTTAACCCTGGCCCACGGTCCACCATAGGACCGGCCGCTTAGAATTAAGGCCCGCGGGGGCTGAGCAAAACGCGCCACCCGGGGCAGCGGCGGAGCGGAGGGCTCTGGACGGAGCATCCGGAGCGGGGCTGAGCGTCGGGCGGGCGGGGCCATGGAGGGCGGTGGGAGGCGGGGCGGCGCGGGTCACTGGGCGGGTGGAGCGCCGAGTGGCCGCAGAGAGGAGGCGGCGGGGGCCGTTGAGCTCGGCGGTGGCCGGGCAGTGGGGGCGCGCGGGAGGTCCTACGACAGTGCGGCGGCGGCGGGAAAAAATTTGCACAGACTGCGTTTTAAAACGCATAGAAAATCATTAAAAAATGATTTTTTTTGTGTTTTTTTCTTGAAAACTGTGCCCTACGGCCCTAGTAGGGCAAAAACAATTTTTCCAGAGGCCCCGGTGTCCAAAATAGACATATTTTATATCAATCCTGGGGTTTTTGGGCCTTCCGGACTCAACCGTGAGGTCGGTTTTGGTCCAAAATGCCTCCAAAAATAGAGACCCCCCAGAACTAATGAAAAGTGCTAGGAAAAGACTGGCGATCTTCAAACCCTCGAAAGCTTAAAAAAAAACTCGAACAGCCACCAGCAGGGAAGCTCTGATACCATGTTAGATTTGCTGAACTGCAAATCAACCCAAGAAACCTGCATGCAAACACTGTCACGAGAAGAAGCAGAGACAGAAGATAAACAGAAAGCTATGGCGGCCAATAGGCTAGAGACAGGAAAATCATCTTGACAGAAATAAGCTTCTATTAATAAAATGAAATTACAATACAATCTCTATGAAGAAATGAAAGTGGTGATTCTTTATAAAGGATACCGAAACCCTAAAAGGGAAACTTCTAGGAAATAGAAACTGCCTAAGTGAAACTTAAGCACTAAAGAGTAACTTAATTAATTACTCTAACAATATTTGCAAGTAAATTTTTAGATTTGTGTCCACTAATCCTAACAGTACTTAGTCTCTCTATCTAAATATCTTGAAGCAAAATGACCAATCTTATTACATGAAAAATATTTCAAATGTAACTTTCCTTAATACCTATTAGCTCCCTTTGGTAGTCTCTTTGCAATCATGGCTTCAAGTTCTTCAAGCTTTCTATCTTTTTTCTTAATTTCTTCCCATTCCTTAGCATATATAGATCCATACTTATATGAACTTTCTCCAGGGTCATAACTTGTCTTATCCTTAGAATTAATATCTTTAAATGTAGATTCAACTTTAGGAAGACTATCAGTAAATTTTCTCATTTCAAAAGCAGATAACTGAAGACATTAATTTTTCCATTAGTATATGAAAAGGGAAAATAGTTTTTTGAACCATCACCGAAAGAAAGTACAAATTGAAAGTATAGATAACAAAGGTCACCAAAATTTCTAAGTACATAGAAGAAACACCGATAGTGTAAACCAAAACTACAACCCAAAAATGATGAAGTGGAACCCAACAAAGGAAACCAATGAGCAGATTACACTATAAACCGAAAGAGAAGAAAAGAAAAGGAACCCAACAGAGAAAATGAACCCAATGGATAGTTAAACAAAGGAACACCAACAAACTGACAATAGAGAAACCCGAGCATCAAATACCAAAAGTAAGTTAGATCCCAAGAAATGTGGATCTGACTCCTACGCCAGATAAAATGGTTATGTTTTATATTTAGCATTTTGATTTGATTTAAAACTATTTATTGAGGGATAAGCATTGTAATTATAATTTTTTAAATCATTATAACTGATTGAAAACATGCAAACTAGGAGATCAAGGTCAAGTTGTAAACCTTTGATCATAGAGTTATGTTTGTAATACGTTAAAGTAAAATAAGTCAATCTATTGTATAAATAGATGTGTAATCATTCATTTCAAGATGGATGTGAGGATTATAGTAGCCAAGGAGCACATCTATGGATCAGAATGAAATTTTTAGGCAAGAACAACAAAATTTGAATTAGGTTATCAAGAACCAGACTCAAGGCTATCGAGCAATAGAGGTATTCATCAATCACATTAGGTGATTCTTTTTACATGTGATTTTAATGGATCTGTAATCAGAAATTGAATATGGCATACACTCAGGTCAATGAGTATTTTTGCCTACATTCTAACAAGTGTAGCAAATAGAATAAATCCTTTCAAGAAAGGTGGATTTAACAATCCTTTGTAAATCTCTTAACCGAGTGCACACTAAACAGTGTTGCTAAAGCTCTTAATAGAATAGACCTTAACCATTCTCCACATAATACTCCTAACAGGGTAGATCATCAGAAGTGATCAAAATTGTAAGCCTTAATCGGCCCCTTCCAATTTGCAGATAGTGAAGTTTTTGTGGGTGCCATCCCCACTGCAGTTTTTACCTTCTAACAGGGGTTTTCTGCATTACCATAATTTGTGTTATGTGTCATTACATTTCATGAATGCTACTATGAATGTTTACATGTTTATTAATTTTATGAGTTGACATAACTTACACAAAGATAGGATAAAACAGATGGTTGGTAATACCATTAATTACATAAAGGATTAAGGTTAAAAGAGATAAAAGTTTTAGAGGTACTGATTCACACCTCCTGTCTCAGTACATACTTTCCATTATTTCCAACAATTGGTATTAGAGCTAGATCTCTTAATTGGAAAAGTTTAAAGACTTAAGAGAAAATATCATACAATGGAGAAGTACAAGCTTGACAAAAGTATTGAGAATCATAAGTTAGAGATATATATCTTCTATGAATAATATAATGAAGCTAGAATCAATATGAGACAATTGCTAGATGAAAGAAAGATTACGAAATCTTTTTGAAATGAAACAGACTATCATGAAGAGGAGATACCTGATCTATTTGAGTCATCATAATCTGCATCTAGCAAAGCATCAGACACATATGAAGAAAGCATTACAAATATGAATGAATTCAATCAACATCTGGCTGGAAAAGTGAAATCTCTGCAAATCGATCAAGAGACATAGACAGTAAGAATGATTGATGTCATGAACAATGCTAAACAAGCTAAGAAAGAAAGAACACTAACTATTGATGACATGAGGAAGATTACTGAAAACCTTCAAGAGAAAGAGTCAAAAGTACAAAGACTTACTGAACATCATCATGAGATCACCAATCAGATTATTCTTATGAGTTAAGAGGCAAACCGAATGAATGTAGAATTCATTGAAAGAATAGAAGCTATCGGTGAGCTAAGAGAAGAAAATGAAAAAATGAAGCATGAAGTAAGAATTTAGAAACAACACAATGACATGATTAAGAGAGCTGAATAAAGCACCAAAAGGATGGATAATGAAGAATCAACAACAATACCGGACTAGGTTATACCGAGAATTAAGAATCACCATACCAAGTTGATCCAAAGAATTTCTATGAAAATCCAAGAACAAGAAAGTAGACATGCAATCACTATGGAAAACCAAGCCACACATCAAATGTATGTAGGAGCAAAATAAAAGGTATTCCTAAATCCACACCTTCATTCATAGGAATTTTTTATAAATGTAACAAGAAAGGACATAAAGCATATGACTGTAAATATGAGGTGAAACAACCAAAGAAGGAAACCTACATGGACAAATACTATCCTACTTGAAAAATGCATGGGCACACATATCTTGAATGCAGGAAGAAGAAAAAAAAGCATGGAAGCCTAAAGAAAATGAAACTGCCTATCAACTGAAAAGAGTCGGTAACTCATATGTTTGGGATTACAACACATGGGAAAACCATATAGAATGTGGAAGATTTGGTCACATAGCTGCAAACTATATGAGATAATGGATGAGAAATTCTAGGAGCTAGACTAACCCAAGAATGACATATCCACACTGTTGTAAAGTTGGTCATTTGAGAAAACACTGCAGAGACCGAGTGATAGAGACAAGCACCTTTTCCAATGAAAACACCATTGAAGATATCAGGAAGATGAGAAACAAAATATGGAGGAAAGATACAAACACTGATGAAGCTGGAATGAGTAATGAAATTGGTGACACCTTATCTAATGGATCTAGTGACATCAACACCCCCACCTAAGTAGAACAAGTAAGTATGGAACTACATTATACCAAGTTATACTTTGCATAAGTTCCATTATACATTGATGAAATACCAAACTAGCATGATTAAAGATGCACTATGGTATTACTTGTTATGATTCTATGAAAACAATCTCATCGGTCAATGCTAACCGAAACTCATCAGTGTACATAAAAAGCTAAGTTGTCAATACTTACTGAGAATTGTCGGTCAACATATAAAAGCTAAGTTGCTAGTGCAAATTGAGATATGTCGGTAATCATGTAAAAAGACATGTTGTCTTTGCCATATACCGAGATCTGTCGCTAATCAGTCAAATGAGTTAAAAGCTGGCGCGATCATCATGTTCTCATCAATAATGAAGTGTGTATGCTACCTAACAACTCCTTCAAACACTGAGAAGTGGGTGAGCATTTATGACATGACTTAGGGTAAAAGTCTATAAATAGTTGACAGAACAACTCATTTGTTCACAAAGCAATTTGAGTGAAGAAGCAGAGAGATACCAAAGCACAAAGTGACCATATTGTAGAGAGACTCCAACCCTATTCACAACACTCAGGAAGATTCCCGATAGTCAAAAAAGGTTTAAGTAATTAAAAGCAATCACCGAGAACTCTATTTTCATTTATGGAAGAAGCCCTAATTTATGAAATGATGGTGACCATTTCAAGAACCTCCAAGATCAAGAATGCAAAGAATGAAAAGGTGAATCTAATCAAGAATACCGCATGTGAAGAACCTCATTACAAGATCTATCCTGAGGTTGCTTCACAACCCAACAATGCTAGTGCATTCTCCAGTATACCCACTAGGGTTTTTCTTGTTGAAGATGTGTGAGCGTATATACACTGCAAGATTGTAGAAATAGGAGACCTAGAAGTTGATAAAGCTTACAAGAATCTTTGCAACAATTATGGAACAATAAAAGAAGAACATAAGCACATTGAAGTGAAAGGGCTCACACATGCCCTATTGTTCTTGAAGGAATTCAAGACTGAATGGATTTGGTTAGTGCTAAGCACACTGCATGACCAAAAGATATGGCTGGATGAGCCAAAATTGATAACCAGGGATTTTATACACGTTACCAGTTATCCCATAATTGATAAAGTAAAGGCACTAAAGCACCCTCCTAAAGCTGACATTGAAAACAACTCAGGAGCACTATGGGATGGAATAGGATTAAAGGTATCCACCTTCAACAATGATGAAATGAAATTTTGAGCATGTGTCTTCGGATACAAATTCTTTTAGGCTAGTAGGATGAACAGTATTGTATTTGAAGCAGTGGATACAACATACAAAATTGTCAAGAAGGGACTGTAGTTAGATCTATCAGAACTTCTACTAAGGGAATTAGATGAGAACATGAAGACAATAAGGATTGAAAAGTCTAACTCATGTAAGTCTGGTTCACTCATTATGTGCATATATTTCTATTTCCAAGAATCCTTCCCATCTATCGGCAATGTCAAATGGGCCACTACTCGACTAGTGACCACACAGATTAGTGAGTTCATCAAATCACTAGGATATAATTTTGAATCAGTCATGGAAGAATACTTTGTTGGATTCAAAGACAAAATGCAGAAGAGATTAAGGATACCAGAACAACTGGTAGAAAAGTACAAGACTAAAATCTATTTTATGGTGGACACTGACTACACCTATATCAAGCCAGTTGTACCGAGGACAACATGGCTCGTACCACTTGACTATGAGGTTAACATAGATCAAGCATCAAATGCTATTGAGGCATTGATAAATGAACCATTGGAAAAATGACAACCTAAGTTTGGAACTTACGAGGAAGCCAAAGAAAGGATAAAACTGGCTTAGTTGTGAAAAAGATTGACGGGAAGAAAGATAAAATGGTTAAGACTTTGAAGAAAAAGTTGTCAGTGAATGAAGAGGAAAAAGAACAAATAGAAGAAATCGAGGGTCAGTCACCCATCGGTGAAGCTAAGAAGGAGAGTGACTCAGAATCCATGGAGTCTGATACACCACCTCCACCACCAGCAAAGAAACCAAGGACTACTTCTACATCTAGGACTAGGAGTCAAACAAAAAAGGATGCAAGTCCTTCACCGATCAAGAAAGATCAAGTGAGGACCAATAAAAGAAAGTGTCAAATAGGGAAAAAGGGCCCAACAAAAAGAAGAAATTTTATCAAAACTAAGGAAGACATAGAGGACACCGAAAATGATAAATAATTTGTACAAACTATCAAGAACACACTTTCTTCTACAATTGATGAGGTATGTGTTGCTATTATCAAATCAGGTACACCAAATGACACTAAGATTAATAAATGGCTAATATTGGATCTTAAGGATCAAACTAAAATAGAAGAGGCAATTATCACAATGATGTGTGCATTCAAATACGTTCCAATAGAATTGGAAGATAAGATGCCAAAAGAACTTATGAAAATATTGTCAACAAGATGGACATTTGCATTACATTTTGAGAAACAGATAAGGGAAAGAGCCCTAGTTTATGTCATGCCACCCAAGTCTAAAATAGAGGAGATTGAATAAATGATGAAGAAACACTCCAAAAGGTTCTCACCAAAGTTAAGAGCCTACCAAGTGCTTCAAGGAAATCTAATTAAGCTAGACAAAAAAAGTGAGGCTAAATGGAGAAAGATACTTGATATACCCAAAAAGGACACAAGTCCCGAGCCACAAATAGCACTCACCAACAAGAAACATAACAAAGATGATCAGGATAAACAAAGCCCCAAACATATTCTTATAACTGATGAGGATGCTAATGAAGAAGCATTGAACACAAAAGCCAACAAGGATGTGGACATTATAGATGAAACATGGCCCGATAATACTATCATTGATATTACCGAAGTAGATCTTGCAAATGAAGTACAGAAAGATGAAGATGCCACTATTTTCCAAGACCAAACCAATGAACAGGACACAACAATAGATAATGATCAAATAGACACACTAGGTCAAACCCCATTATTGATACAAGCTATCAATATTATCTCGGAGAAGGAGAAATCACCCAACAAGGATGCAAGCATACCCAAAGATAAGGGTAATGATGAAAAGAAAGATACAACCGATGAACAGGTAGTCACTGGTGGAGAATAAAATGTTACAAATGTAGATCAAACACAAAAATATGAAGATCACACCAAAAAGGATGCACAAATGAAAGATATAGATGAAGTGAAAAAAGATAAAGGTGAACAATATAAACTAGTTGATACCACTCCTAAGGACACCGAAGGAGAAGCTGCAGATACACTAAAGGTTGATGAGGAGATGTCCACACACAACCAAAAGGCAAACCTTGAGTAGCAAGAAAAAAGTAAAATAATACTGAAGCCTTCATCCAACACATCAGACCAAGCATAAAAACTTGCTTTGGTACTGCATACAGGTGCATCTCACAAGAAGAAGAAGAAAACCAAGAAGAGAAAGTTAGAAGTAACACTTGATGAAATCATTGAGATACCCAAGTGTGATCCAACTAATTTGGATTATGAATCTCTCCAAGAATATGGAGAAATTTATCAAAGAAAATATTTATAAGAAAAGCTTAGAAAAGAGCACAGGGACTCTCTAGTGCTGGAAAATACAAGAGATATCTTACAACAGATAGTTCCTGGCATTGATGTTGATCACAATGCCCCCATTCTGGATCAAATTTCCATTCTAACTGAAGCCATCACAACTCAAAATGTGGATGTATAAAAATCCATTCAAGAATGAGTAGAGCAAAAGTATCAATACAAATTAACCGAGAAGATCATCCAAGAAGTGGAAGAAATTAAGGTAAAGCTTTCTGAATCAGAAAACAAATTAGACCTTATCATTTCAGAAGTATTAGCCTTAATTTAGAAGTTGTGCACCTTAGATAAATTCACTAAGGAAATTAGTGATAAGATAGAAAAAATAGATTCTTATTTAAATGTAAGGGCACAAGGTCTAACCACAGATGACAATGCAATGAAACTGCATTATGACAAGATTATAGAAATCAAAAGGTTGAGACAAGAAATTTGGGAAGTAGAATCAAAGTTTACAGATGAGGTTACTGAGCTATAAGCTCAACTATTACCAAACCTTACACTTCTACAACAACACATGACTTCGGCAAGACAACTAATTTCAACCCTTCAGATGTCTATATCAGACAACATCTATGATATGCATTCCAGAATTACACTAGAGAACATGAATCTTGAGCACCTAAAGGAGAAATGGGAGAAAATGATGGAGGATATGAAGACTTCTCATTCCCATATTTTTGATAATTTTTAAGTATACACCTTTTCCCTTACTATCAAAAAAGGGGGGAAATGATATGTACAATACATATAGAGAAAAAATGGGGAAAATGATGATATGTACAGTAGTAAAGGGAAAATGATATGAAGATAAGGTGAAAAGGGAGTATAGCATACAGGAAAGTGTACATGTATATACATATACTATACCAAAATATACATAGGGGGAGTCATAAATGATGAGGTAAACATATGGTGTACATACTACACAGTTTAGTATTTTGCACATATTAGTTTTTGATGCTAATGTCAAAGGGGGAGATTGAAGACATTAATTTTGCCATTAGTTGCAAAGGGAAAATAGTTTTTTGAACCATCACCGAAAGATAGAATTTTAGTACAAACCAAAAATATAGATAACAATGGTCACCAAAAGTGCTAAGTACAGAGAAGAAACACCGACAGTGTGAACTGAAAGTGCAACCCAAAAATGATGAAGTGGAACCCGAATGAGGAACCCAACAAGCAGATTACTATTGGGATTAATGGGAAGTATGTACTAAGAGGGGAGGGGTGAATTAGTACCTCTAAATTTTTTTGAATCCTTTAATCATTTAACCTTGTAATCAATTGCATGTCCACTTAATATGATCTAAACTATCTTGATATGAGTTATATCAATTCATAAAATTAATAAGCATGTGAATCATTCATAGAATTATTCATGAAATTAATTGACACATAACACAAGATATGATATCACAGAAAAACTCATGTTAGGAAGTAAAAAACTACGGTGGGGATGGCACCCACAAAACTTCACTATCTGCAGATTGGAAGGGAGCTAGTTAAGGCTTACAATTTGATCACTTTTGATGATCTACTCTGTTAGGATTATCGGTGGAGACCTGTTAAAGTCTACTATGTTAAGAGCTTTAGAAACATTGTTAAGTGTGCACTCGGTTAAGAGATTTGATGTTGGACTGTTAAATCCACCTTCCTTGAAAGGATTTTTACACTTTGCTCCACTTGTTAGAATGATAGAAAATTACAAATTGAACTGGTAAATGCAATCTCCTATTGTTGATACAAATCCCATTTAGTTCACATAAAAATATTATCACCTTAACTATGATTGAATAATACCTCTGATTATTGGTTTCCTCTATTCTTGGTTCTACTAACCAAATCCTTCTTTTTCCATTCTTGTTTCCTGAAACTTTCAATTCAATCCATAGATGTGCTCGTTCTATTCTCCTCTCTCTTTTTATTTCTCACACACACATTCTAATGAATGATTACATCATCTATTTATAGATGGATTGACTTCATCAAGTTATGATAAAAACAATGTTAACTCTAAGATCAGGTTTACAACTTATACCTAGATCTCCTAGTCTATGTGTTTTAAATCAGTTAGACTAATTAAAGCACTTACATTCACGTATCTTGTCCCTAAAGAAATAGATTTAAAATGATTAAATATCGTATAAATAGAATGCACTTTCTTTATCTGACGTGGAAGTTAGATCCACTTTTTGCAGGTTGCAACTAACTTTCAGTTCTGTTTGTCGGTCATGCTTTGAATATCCTTTGGTTTTTTCTATTGGTTGCACTATATCTGTCTTGTCAGTCTGCACTGTAACTTGTATTTCAGTTTATACACTGACTTGTGTCATCGGTTTTCTATATACTTAGTCATCTTTTGGTGATCTCTTAATCTGATCTCTAGTTTTCTCTTTCCTGTCTTTTGATGTAGGCTTACCGAAAGTGTTGTTTATATACTAATGGAAAATTAATGTCATCAATCTCCCCCTTTGACATTAGTATCAAAAATTGATATGTGAAAAATACTAACAAAATGTTAAGTATATACAACATATATATTCCTTAGTCATTTAATGACTCCCCCTATGTATATGTCGGTATATTTGTACATATGATATCTTTTCCTTCTACATATCATTTTCCCTTTATGAACATACATATACATATCTACCATTTTCCCATCTGAATGAATGTACATAACATTTTCCCTTTCTATTTTTTACTTATATCATTTCCCCCTTTATTTGATATTAAGGGAAAATGTATTTACCTTAGAGCTTATAAAAATATGGGAATGTGAAGACTTCATGTCCTCCATCATTTTCTCCCATTGCTCTTTGAGGTTCTCAAGAGCCATGTGCTCAAGAGTGATCTTTGAATGCATATCATAGATGTTATCTGCTACAGACATCTCAGGAGTTCCTATAAGTTGCCTTGCAGAACTGATATGCTATTGGAGCAGTGTAAGATTTGGCACAAGTTGAGCTTCTTTCTACTACTTGGCATCAGTTTCAACTCGTCGGGTGTCTGCAGAAATCTCCTCATTCACCTTAGCATCATCGGTAGCACTCTTGTCTATTTTCTTAGGAGTACCATCTTTTGGTTTGTCTCCTTAATTGGTGTCCTTTACATCATTAGTCTTGCTTTCTTCATTCTTGTCTTGAGTTTTTTCATCTTTGTCCTTATCTCCTTTGGTAACCTTGTTAGTGTTGGTTACATCTTGAGTATATTCGATGTCTTGCTGACCATTGGTGTTGTCTTTGTTAGCTTCTTCTCCTGTATCCTTTGGAGTATCTTTCTCAGGTGATTTTCTTGTTTCTTGCATGATGTTGATAGCTTGTATCAATACTAGCATGTTTCCTGGAACATTCACATGTGCAGTATCAATTGTTGTGTCCTTCTCATCGGTTGTGTCTTTTTCAATAGTGACATATTCATCCTTATTGATTTCATCTTCTAGGTCATCGGTAATGTCAATGACATTAGTATCCACAATGTTGTCATTTGTGGTATCATCCCATATTTCATCGGCAACATCTACAATATTGTTCCCTGTTGTATCATCTTCTTCTTTATATAACTCAATTAATGTGATATTTTGAGTTACGTTGTCAACATCTTATTGTTGAAGGTCTTTGTTGGGCTTACCTCCTCAATAGGTCTATTCATGATTTTGCACCATTTCTTGTGACTATTTCAAGTTCAATTAACTTGCCTTCAAGAAACTTATATGCCCTTAGTTTTTATGAGAATTCCTTGTTGTGTTTCTCCATCATCTCATCTATCTCTACCTTCTTAGATTCAGGTGGCATTAGAGAAACAAGTACTCTCTCTCTCATCTCTTTCTCATTCTTCAATTTAAATGTCCAACGGGAGGATAATCTATCCAAGAGTTCCCTTGGTACATAGCTTCCTTCAAATTGCATTGGTACATATTTGAAATTGTACATTTTAGCTATCATGGCTTCCTCAACTTTATTTTGATCATCTTGATTTAGTTTCTACCATTTTCTAATGTGTGGATCTATAATAGATCTAAAATTTGCAATATAAACACAAATGTCATCAATAGTGTCAGGTTCTTTTACCTTGACATTTTCTACCTCTATGGCTCTATCTTGCTTAGTGTCTTCTATGTCCTCTAGGGTTCTGATAAAATTTCCTTCCCTTCTTTTTTTGTCCTCTTTTTGGTGCAGGAGCTTTCCTCTTGTAAGTCCTGAATTTTCCTTTCTTCAGAGGTGAAGGAGTAGATTCTTTGGATGTTTGGCTTCTAGTCCTTAAAGTAGCTATTTTCCTTGGTTTCTTAGATGGTGGAGGAGGTGGCATATCTGACTCTATTTCCTTGGAGTCATTCTTTTCTTCATCTTTACTGAAAGATAACTGTTCTTTGGTTTCCTCCTCTTGTTCATCTTCTTCACTTTCCCCAACTTCTTCCTCAGTTAGTGATACAATCTTCTTGAGATTCTTTACCATCTTGTCTTTCTTTTTTACTATCTTCTTGACAATTAGGCCTAATTTAATTTGTGTCTTGACCTCTTCATATGTGTCAAACCTTGGTTGCTTCTTGCTCGAAAATCACCTTTTTTTGCTCTGCTCTGGGTGTCGTGACAAATGTGTCATTCTAATGCCCTATTTATAGCCATTTCCCTAAAATGCATGCCATAAATGCTTACCAACTCGTCGATGTATGAAGACTGAGTTTTTTAGTGAAGACTTTACTTCCATCAGTGACACTTACAATGTTTCAGAGTAGTTGATGTTTACTTTTCTTTTACCAAAGGTTTCGGTATCACTGACAACTTTTTTCATGTATTTTTTACTGACGAGGCTTGGTCTATACTAGTAACTTTTGCTTTTAACTAACACATCTCAATAAATGTATTCAGTCTTAACTTAGAGTGTATACCAACGAGTTTCAGTATATATGCCCGAAAGCATAGTTATCACATATTTCAACAAGTACAACCATAATGCATCTCTCTTATGCTACTTTGGAATTATATCAACATATTATGGAACTGATGTAAGGTAATAACTTGGGGTAATGTAGTTCCATACTTACTTGTTCTTCTTAGGTGGGGTTGGTGTTGTCACTAGATCCATTAGATGGGGTGTCACCATTTGTAATGCTCATTCCAGATTCAGTCTTTGTAGTCTTTCTTGAGATGACCAACTTTATGACAGTGTAAGCATGCCATTCTGGTGTTTGTCCAGCCTCTAGATTTTCTAGTCCATTGTCTCATACAGTTTATAGCAATGTGACCATATCTTCCACATGCTGTACAATTTGTCAAGTGTTGTATTCCCATACATACTTATTACTGATTCTCTTCGGTTGATAGGGAGTTTCTTGACCTTTAGGATTCCATGATTGTCTTTTCTTTTTCCAACATTCAAGAGTTGTGTGCCCATTCATTTTTCATGTAGGATAGTATTTATCCATGTAGGTTTTCTTGTTTGGTTGTTTCATCTTAGAATTACATTCATATGCTTGATGACCTTTCTTGTTACATTTATATCAGAATCCTATGAATGAAGATGTAGATTTAGGAATACCTTACATTTTGCCTCTGCATATATTTTATGTATGGCCTTGCTTTCCATAATGATTGCATGTAATCTTTCTTTGTCTTGGACTTTCATATACATTCTTTGGATTGGATTGATTTGATGATTCTCCATTTTTGGTAAAGCCTAGACCGTTGTTGTTGTTGACTCTTCGTTGACCCTCAAGAAAATCATCCATTGTTTTATTGCTTTCTTCAGCCTTTTTGATAATTTCATTATGTTGTTGTTGTATTCTTAATTCATGCTTTAGCTTTTCATTCTCATCCCTCAGTTCACTGATAACTTCTATTCTTTCAATGAGTTCAACATTTAGTCTATTTGCCTCTTGACTCATAAGAATAATCTGATTTTTTATCTCATGGTGATGCTTTGTAAGTATTTGTATTTCAGACTCTTTTTCTTGTAGCTTTTCAGTGATATTTCTTCTATCATCAATAGCTAGTGTTATTTCTTGTTCAGCCTGTCTAGCATTTTTCATGACATAAATCATTCTTACCATCCGTTTCTCTTGACCGATTTGTAGAGATTTAACTTGTCCATCCAGATGTAGATTGATTTCAGTTAGTCTTGTGATGCTTTCTTCTGATGTATCTGATGCTTTACTTATATTTGATTCTAAAGATTCAAAGAAATCTAGTATCTCTTCCTCCTGATAATCTGTCTCATTATGGCGAGATGCCATATTCTTTCTTTCATCCAGCAACTATCTCATGTTGATTCTAGCTTATTTATACTGTTCATAGAACATCTGAATTTCAATCTTTTTGTTCTCAATATTTTTATCAAGTTTTTACTTATCCATTATATGATCTTTTCTCTTAAGCCTTTAAGCTTTCCAAGAAGAGACTGGGCTCTGATACCAATTGTTGGGATTAATGGGAAGTATGTACTGAGAGGGGAGGGGTGAATCAATACCTCTAAAACTTTTTGAATCCTTTAATCATTTAACCTTGTAATCAATTGCATGTCCATTCAATCTGATCTAAAATATATTGATGTGAGTTATATCAATTCATAACATTAATAAGCATGTGAATCATTCATAGAAACATTCATGAAAGTAATTGACACATAACACAAGATATGATATCATAGAAAAACTCCTGTTAGGAAGTAAAAACTGCGGTGGGGATGACACCCACAAAACTTCACTATCTTCAGATTGGAAGGGAGTCGGTTAAGGCTTACAATTTGATCACTTCTAATGATCTACCCTATTAGGAGTATTAGTGGAGACCTGTTAAAGTATACTCTATTAAGATCTTTAGCAACACTATTAAGTGTGCACTCGGTTAAGAGATTTGATGTTGGACTGTTAAATCCACCTTCCTTGAAAGGATTTTTACACTTTGATCCACTTGTTAGAATGATAGAAAATTAAAAATTGACCTGGTAAATGCAATATCATATTGTTGATATAGATCCTATGTAGTTCAAATAAAAATATTATCACCTTAACTATGATTGAATAATACCTCTGATTATCGATTTCCTCTGTTCTTGGTTCTGCTAACCAAATCCTTCTTTTTCTATTCTTGTTTCCTAAAACTCTCAATTCAATCCATAGATGTGCTCATTTTGTTCTCCTCTCTCTTTTTCTTTCTCACACACACATTCTAATGAATGATTGCATCATCTATTTATAGATGGATTGACTTCATTGAGTTATGATAAAAACAATGTTAACTCTAAGATCAGGTTTACAACTTATACCTAGATCCCCTAGTCTATGTGTTTTAAATCAGTTAGACTGATTAAAGCACTTACATTCACATATCTTGTCCCTAAAGAAATGGATTTAAAACAATTAAATGTCCTATAATTAGAATACACTTGCTTTATCTGACGTAGAAGTCAGATCCACTTTTTGCAGGCTGCAACTGACTTTTGGTTTCATTTGTCGGTCATGCTTTGACTGTCCTTCTATTTTTCTATCGGTTACACTGTATCTGACTTCTCGGTCTGCACTGTAACTTGTATTTTGGTTTACACACTAACTTGTGTCATTATTTTTCTCTATACTTAGTCATCTTTTGGTGATCTCTTAATCTGATCTTCGGTTTTCTCTTTCCTGTCTTTCAGTGTAGGCTTACAGAAAGTGTTTTTAGTATACTAATGGAAAATTAATGTCATCAATTACACTGTAAATTGAATGAGAAGAAAATAAGAGGAACCTGATAGAGCAAGGGAACCCAACGGATAGTTCAACAAAGGAACACTGACAAACTAACAATAGATAAACCTGAGCATCAGACACTGAAAGTCAGTTAGATCCTGAGAAATGTGGATCTGAATTCCATGTCAGATAAAATGGTTATGTTTTATATTTAGCATTTTGATTTGATTTCAAACTATTTCTTGAGGGACAAGCATTGTAATTATAATTTTTTTAATCAGTCTAACTGATTGAAAACATGCAAACTAGGAGATCAAGGTCAAGTTGTAAACCTTTGATCATAGAGTTATCTTTGTAATACGTGAAACTAAAATAGGTCAATCTATTGTATAAATAGATGTGTAATCATTCATTTCAAGATGGATGTGAGGATGATAGTATCCAAGGAGCACATCTATGGATTAGACTAAAATTTTTAAGAAATAACAATAAAAGATGAATTAGGTTATCAAGAACCAGATTCAAGGCTACCGAGCAACATAGGTATTAATCAATCACATTAGGTGATACTTTGTACATGTGATTCTAATGGATCTGTAATCAGAAATTGAAGATTGCATACACTTAGGTCAATCAGTATTTTTTTCTACATTCTAACAAGTGTAGCAAATAGAAGAAATCCTTTCAAGAAAGGTGGATCTAACAATCCTTTGTAAATCTCTTAACCGAGTGCACACTAAATAGTGTTGCTAAAGATCTTAACAGAGTAGACCTTAACCAGTCTCCACATAATACTCCTAATAGGGTAGATCATCAGAAGTGATCAAAATTGTAATCCTTAATCGACCCCTTCCAATCTGAAGATAGTGAAGTTTTTGTGGGTTCCATCCCCACCGTAGTTTTTACCTTCTAACGGGGGTTTTTTTATGTAACCGTATCTTGTGTTACATGTCATTACATTTCATGAATCGTACTATGAATGTTTACATGTTTATTAAGTTTATGAGTTGACATAACTTACACAAAGATAGGATAGAATAGATGGTTGGTAATACAATTGATTACATAAAGGATTACTATTAAAAGAGATAAAAATTTTAGAGGTACTGATTCACCCCTCCCCTCTCAATACATACTTCCCATTATTTACAATAATAACTTACCAACCAATGTGTCTCTTGTTATAGGTTTCACACTTCTGATTTCTTCAATTGAAACAACCTTATGATAGTAAGGAGGCAAGGATCTCAGTATCTTAGAAACAATTTCATTTTCATCCAATGTTCCACCAAAGCATCTGATTCCACAAACAAGTTCGATCACCTTCTTCACAAGGAAGTAATATTTACATCATCGCTCATCTTCAAAGATTCATATTTTCCTCTCAAACTTTATAGCTTGGATTTCTTCACACATGCATATCCTTCATGTAAAGTCTCTAATTTTGTCCATATCTCATGTGTGGTCTCTAATTCCATGACATTTGTATATTTTGCATCTGACAAAGCTCTCAACAAATCTTCTTTTTCTCTCATATTGTACTCAAATTGTGTCTTCTCATAAGGAGTGGCAGTAGAAAGATCAGAAGGAGGATTCTTATACACCTTAGTGACTTCCCAATAATATTCTCCAATGCATCTCAAGTGTGTAAACATTTGACTCTTCCATATAGAATAATTAGTACCTTCAAATATGAGACTATCCTTCATAAAAGTTGTCATCCCGCTCCTCAAGCGGTCAAGCTTCCAAAAGAGGAATTAGCTCTGATACCCATTATTAGTGTATAGTCAGAAAATGGAAGCATTTCCATTATAGACTATTTTATCCTTTCGAGTAAGTGGTTTGGGGTCATGTCAAGCACCTTGAATGGGTCTTTGACTTTGCTCTAGCTTTCCCCCCTATTCTACCCCATTTCCCGGCAAGCAATAATACATTAAAGCGAGCATCTACTCTCAAGAATTCAAGCATTCAAGCATCCATTTTCATCAAGGATATCCATAGGTGGCCATTGAAGGATTAAAGCTCCATGGAGCCCTCTTGTTGAAGATTTCTTCATCCACATTCCTCCAAGCCTCTTCCAATTCAAGGAACCCATTCAAGATTGGTGTTGAAGGTCTACATACAATTGATTGAAGAAATCCTACATCCTAAATTCTACATTCTACATCCATTTGGTGCATCCACACTTGTGGATTCAAGGATTCAAATCCTCCACAAGGACCTTTTACATGAGGAAGGTAAATTGTTTCATTTACTTTTTTTATTTTTGCAATTTCAATTATATATTTGAGGTTAATTCCAAAACCAGGGTTTGACCAAGGCAAACCCCTCCCCCCCNGGTTTGACCAAGGCACCCCCCCCCCCCCCCCCCAAAAAAAAAAACCCCTTTTCTTGTAGGTACAGGTTTGGAACAACAGATCAAGACAGAAATTTGGATACCCTTTTTGGCAAACTTCTGGGATCTGAAAATAGAATTTCAGTCTGAGACTTTTTAGGTCAATTGTGACCTAGGGAACAATTGGAAATTTTGGAAAATGGTGACATTGACTTGAGGGTGCAAATCGGAACTGTCTCAGAATGGAAAAATATTTTTGGGTTTTGTTTGTCTCTATGTTTCTATTCCAGATCTAGTCTCATATTTTCCAGAAACTCAACTTAGGCTTCAGAAAATGGCATTTTCAGATCTGCTATGATGTAAGGTTGTTATTTTACTCCATTAATATTTCCTTTCAATTTCAATATCCATTATCAAATAAACAAGTACAATTAAATGTAAGGGGTTAAATTATGGCATTGGTCTCTTTTACATATGAACATCTATTTTGGCAAAACTCTATCTTTGGAGATCAACACCATCATCATTTTCTTCTTTACATTTTGGTGAACCCACGATAGACAACTATTGATTTTTGGTGTTAGATTTGCATCTTATGTTAGATCTTACATGCATTTAAAAGTAGATTTCTTTTATGCTCTTGCATTTATATGTCAAAAATAAATAAAAATCACAAAATTTCTTTAAAAATACAAAAAAAATTTACATTTCTAATCATACATTACTTTTGAATGCATTTGGATATATCTAGATCTATTTTCTATCCATTTCTTTATTTGTTATTATGTTTCCCAAGTTGTTTCAAGTATTTTCCAAACCTTTTACAATGTGCTTAATTGATAGGGATGATAATCCTCCTATTTGGGATGAACCTTTGGATTTGGATGTTGATTACTCTCTTCCTCATGAAGCCATTATGGATGATTCTAATTTTTGGGAGGAACCCTTGGATAAAGACATTGATTTATCCCATCCTTGTGAAGATTATTTGATACAAGAGGGTGATTTATTAATGGATGACATATTCATACATGATGGTGACTCTTTTTCTAAAACACCATCCCCTTATGTAGATATTTTAGAGAAAGAAGAAAACATTATCTATGCTTTACCTCCATTTGGGATTCCTTCTAGTGATGAGGAATTAGCGGAGAATGATATGAATTCCCTTAATGCTCTCCCTCTTAGTGATGATCTTATGGAGAATCAAGATCCTCCCTCATCTCCTCCTAGGATGTATTATTTTCTTCCTTCTTGTGAACCTGTTTGTAGTGTTGAGACAATTAACATGGTCTATCCAAAACCCTTGTTGACTATCAAAGGTTGTCCTCACATTACTATCAAAGGTAAACCTATGGAATCTTTAGAGTATTTCAATGATCAAGATTTGATAGCTCACACCTATCATACAGGGAATAACCCTCAACCTAATCCAGTGGTTCCTACTTCTTTACCACCTTCTCAACACATTCTTCCTCCTGCACCCCATCTTCCTAGCATAGAGTATGATATGATAAACCAATTGTGCAATACCCCTGCCAACATCTCTTTATGGGAGCTTCTTCAAACTTTACCTACCTACAATGAAGCCTTAAAAAAGTCTCTAGCAACTCTTTCCACTCCACCTCCTAACCAAGAGAACATCAATTCCTTCTTACAATGCATGCATGTTACCCCGAGTCTTCCTTACATTGTTTTTACTCAACATGATTTATCTTCTAAAGAAGTTCAGAATCAATATGATGCCCTTATGGTTTCTATTACTATCAATAAGAGTATCATTTGTAGGACCTTGATTGATAATGGACCTGGGCTTAATATTTGTAGCATGGACATGCTCAAAGCAATTAAAGATGATCTTTCAACTATTCAACTTGATAATAATCCTATACGTGGCTTTGATAACAATGATAAGAACACTTTGGGCATCATTATTTTACCTATAAAAGTAGTTCCAGTCATCTTGAATACTCCTTTTCATGTTATGCCTAAACCTCTTAATTATAACTTACTTTTGGGTAGACCTTGGTTGCATGAGATGCATTTTGTTCCTTCCACCCTTCACCATAAAGTCAAGTTTATTCACAACAACATGGTGTATACACTTCATACGGATGATGCGCCAAATCCTTGTTTGAATATTCAAAACCACAATATTCCTATTCCTAATAGTAATCCTCCTTCCTCTAATGCTCTTCCTAGAGATGATTGGTGAACCTTGGATTTTAATCCTACCTTTTTTGGAGAGTATAAAGTTTCTAATCTTGATTTTATTAAGCAACAAAGAGAGTTTGAACAACAAGCTTTTTCTTCTACTTCTAATGCCCTTCATAATAACTTTGTCACTGCTTCTACCCACAATGAATCTGTCAAAACTACTAATAATGACATAGTGACTACTAAAGTTACATTGACTCCTTCTGATATGGCTTCTTGTTATGGTCATGGTTATCATTTACTAGTTAAACAAGGATTCCATGGTCAAGGATGTGGTAAGCATAAATAGGGAATTCAAATGCCCTTACAGAATGGGGGGCATGAGCATTCTTATGGATTGGGATTTAATCCTCAACAACATATAAATTTTACCAACATCTCAAATAACACTTAAAAACATGATGACCCTATGAAGGAATTTGACCAAGAATTTCTTTTGCCTAAACTCCTTCATGCTAAGATGATTACTAGACCTAAACATAAAAATAAACGTACTCCACACTTGGAACCTCTTCCTTTTTTTTTGTATCATAGATTTCATAATCACTCTACTAATGAATGTAATGCTTTACATTATAATATTAGGAAACTCATTGATAGTAAAGTTATTTATATATCATGTGGCAATGAGTTGTATTTCAGTCCTATTTTCTCTAAATAACATTTATGTTCCTATTATGGAACTCCAAATTATGTAAACAATGTTAGCCTAATCCTTGGGGCCTTGTTGTCTTGCATAGTGTTGTGAGCGATATAATAGGTCCCCTTTCATCCTTGTTCCTACCCTTGGGGGGCAAGGATGCCATCCCCTTCTTTTATGTCTTCCCGGGATCCACTTTTCCCTTGGTTAAGTAGTATCTATCTATTATGTGATATCCAACATACATGACAATTTTGGTTTACATTGAGGATATATATCCTTGATCATAACCTATTTCTTTGTTTGAAATTGAGTTTCCATGGTTGATAAATCTCTCACCTTGGAAACTGAATCATGTGTTATCCCTCACAAGGGTTACTTTTTCACTTCTTGCATGATATCTCTTTGTATTCAGCCCTTCCATGGCCTCATAGGAACTGTGACCTTCTTGGCATGGACTGGGTGTTGTCTATGGATATTGTCTTGATGTTGAAGAAGGCTTTATCCTTGTTCTTTTCTTTCCTTAACATGTCAAAATAGTGTGTAATTTTCTATCTTAAGGAGGGGGCATATATACGGCCTCCCTCGTTCTATATTATTGCATTTTTTTTTCTAACCTTTTGTTTTGAAGCATGATAAAACCTCTAAAGGTAACACACATAAGTTTCTAAATCCTAAAGAGATACACATTCAATTACAATTTGATATGCTAAATCCTCGGAAGGTAACGCACATAAGTTTCTAAATCCTAAAGAGACGCATTTTACAAATGTATTCCATGGTGATATGAGGATATGGATCCACGAGTACTTCATAAAAGCCATCAGAAGATGCACTACATACATGCACAAAGCCTCCAAAAGGTGCACAACTCTGACGGGTGACTATCAAGTACTTTCTTGGTGGGCCATCCTATCATTTTTCTGGTTCATAGTGAGATACACACATTTTACTGGGTGAGCTAATCACACCCTCTCTCTTTTTCTCTTTCTTTTTGTCCCATTTTTTTTTCAATAAGATTATATTTTCTTCATGATGTCCTTTACCAAGAGTTTTCATCGAGTCCATACTCTTGCTAAAGTGGGGGCTAAATGTATAGTCGTAAAATGGAAGCACTTCCATTGTAGACTGGTTTAGCCTTCCGAGTAAGTGATTTGGGGTCATTTCAAGCACCTTGAATGGGTCTTTGACTTGGATCTAGCTTTCTCCCCTATTCTGCCCCATTTCCCACTTTTTCCAGCCTATTTTTGGCACCCTGATCTGCAAACTTGAAGTTCTTGACTTCAGGGTCAAGGTCAACCTTCTAGGTCAAGGTCGACCTCAACCCTGACCAAAGTTTCCCTTGGTCAAGGTTGACCTTGACCTTGACCTAGGTCACAATCAACCTTTTTCTAACTTTTTATCCAGATTCCAGATTTCTAGGATTTCCAGATCTCGGGCTTTGGAAAAGTTTAATTCCCACTTCTGGGTCTGCTGTTTTGGGTTCCAAAATGATGAATCTTAAATTATATTTAATATAGGTCCACTTCTAAGGGTATAGGTCTAATGGGGATTTAATTCTCCTATGTAGGCCTCTCTAGAAGATTGTGCCCTAGATTTCTATAAAAGGAAGCCTTCTCCTCTCATTTTTTCGAACCATGAAATCATAAGACACTTGAAGCAAGCAATAATTCATTGAAGCAAGCATCTACTCTCAATAATTCAAGAATTCAAGCATCCATTTTCATCAAGGAGATCCATTGGTGGCCATTAAAGGATTCAAGCTCCATGGAGCCCTCTTGTTGAAGATTTCTTCATCCACATTCCTCCAAGCCTCTTCCAATTCAAGGAACCCATTCAAGATTGGTGTTGAAGGTCTACATACAATTGATTGAAGACATCCTAGATCCTACATCCTGCATTCTACATTATACATCCATTTGGTGCATCCATACTTGTGGATTCAATGATTTGAATCCTCCACAAGGACCTTTTACATGAGCAAGGTAAATTTTTTCATTTACTTTGTTTATTTTTTCAATTTCAATTATATATTTGAGGTTAATTCCAAAACTAAGGTTTGACCAAGGAAAACCCCTCCCCCAACAAAAAAAACCTTTTTCTTGCAGGTACAAGTTCAGAACAGAAAATCAGGATGGAGATTTGGATACCCTTTTTGACAAACTTTTGGGATCCGAAAATAGAATTTTAGTCTAAGACTTTTTAGGTTGATTGTGACCTAGGGCATAATTGGAAATTCTGGCAAATGGTGACATTGACTTGAGGGTGCAAATTAGAACTGTATCAGAATGGAAAAATATTTTTGGGTTTTGTTCGTCTCTACGTTTCCATTCTAGATCCAGTCTCAGATTTTTCAGAAACTCAACACAGGCTTTAGAAAATGGCATTTTCAGATATGCTATGATGTAAGGTTGGTATTTTACTCCATTAATCTTTGCTTTCAATTTCAATATCCATTATCAAACAAACAAGTATAATTAAATATAAGGGGTTAAATTATGACATTGGTATCTTTTACATATGAACATCTATTTTGGCAAAACTCTATCTTTGGAGATCAACACCATCATCATTTTCTTCTATACAATTAGAAATAGGGAAACACACACAACTGAGGGGGGTGAATCAATTAATGTCCCAAAAATAAATTTTTTATCTAAGTCTTTAACCTTAATCTCATATATGAATAATAAACATCAATGCAAGATCACAACACATTAATAAACACAACACCATGATTTTTGATGTGAAAACCCGGTTAAGGGAAAAACCATGGTGGGGATCAAACCTAAAAGATGATTTTCTCTGCTAAAATCACTATACCCTATTAGAAGTATTAAAAAGGGGAATGTGTTAGACATTTGATTTTGAACAGTTGATTGATTGTATGTTTGTCATTAATGACAACATATAATACACAACAACACTTCTGTATGTAATTATCCATATGATGGAATGAAGACTTGCATGCATAGATACATGTTTTTGACATGTTTATTATGCTATGTTCATACACGTAGACCCAGATATGATGTTTCAGTAAAGATATATAATTCTGTTATTGACAGTTACAATTCTGGAGGAATAACTATTTAAGGCTAACGTATGTAACATGTTTATTGAGTTGCGCGTATCTTTAGGATATGCATGTGTATATTCATGACAAGTTATTGATATTAATCTAAAGGTGCTAAATGTATTTCAAGAATATTGCAAAGTTATGATTAAATTGGTGAAGCCGACTTAGTGAAGCGACGCGTCTATTCACTTTATACTTGTGTAGTTGTAATTATGCTTGCGGGCTTAGTAGAGCCGACAAGGATGTTAAGAAGAGTTGTCCTACAGGTCCCATGATCTCATACTTTGTGTATATACTTATAGAAGGTCATTTGTGATAAGAAGAGTTGCGAAAGCCAGAGATAAGAAAAGTAGAGCAGAGTGTTAAAGCAGCAGAGCTATATTTATCATATGTTGATAATATAGATATTAAAGTAGAAGCTTTCAGATTACATATACGAATGTTTTAGTGATTTACAAGAGGTTAAAGCATCGGTGCACAAAAGGAACTGATCAGACAAGCAGTGTCACAAATAGCAGTTCACCTTGTTGATATAGTGTGTATCAAATAACCAGAAGGTTGTAGCCTTCACCACTTGGATAGTGAGTCCTTGGATAGTGATTCCACCACCCCTAATAGGGTTATTATAAAAGACTCTTGATAGGGTCAGACCCTTAACCGGGTCACTATACTACTGCATTGTAATGAACAACTCCTAACAGGGTTGGAAGATCTTTTAACAAGGATTACTATAAATAGTATAGTTCTTTGTGGGTACTAATTCCCACCGGGGTTTTTACCATTTTGGTTTCCCCATAACTAAATTGATGTGTTGTGTAATGTGTAATTTGAATGTGCATTTACTTTGTATCAATCTAGATTAATAAGTATAAGAAAAAGATAAAGATTATGATAACTGATTCACCCCCCCCCTCTCAGTTATCCCTAAGTATTCTAATAATTGGTATCAGAGCCAAGTGCCTTGGAGAAGAAGCCTAACAGCTTAAGGTAGATCAGATGGCATACTTCAGAAAAGAAAGCCCTAAATTTGATGGAGAGAACTATCTGGATTGGAAGAACAAAATGATAACACATCTACAATGTGTTGGCTTTGAGATCTTTGAGATTGCTACACAAGAGGTTGAAATTCCATCTCTGAAAGACCTTGCAAAGGATGAGGCTACTAATAGACAAAAGGAAACATTTACCAATAATTCAATTGCCAAAGAAGCCCTAATTAGTGCCTTATCTGACAGTGAATTTTCTAAAATCAAGAAGATTGACAAAGCATATACCATATGGAAGTATTTAGAAGACATGTTTGAAGGAGATGTTCAAGCTAAGAATGCACGCAGGAAGACATGGAAGA
>MU224437.1:1266858-1295075 GCA_018584345.1 Thuja plicata
GTTGCAAGAGGATAGAAAATACGTGATCTTTGCATTCATTTATGAGCATGAATTGTCGTAGTTGGACATTGAACACTAGGGACTACTCATGGTTTTTTTATCACTGCATTGCTGACAATTATGAGGAGTGCATCAAATGTAGGTGCATAGAATCTAGTGCCACTAGTTGTTACTGATACATTTGATAGAGATGAAGATGAGAATTTTGATAATGTTCCTTTGATTTCTACTGATTACGATCATATCTCAGGATTGGTCAAAATTGGTAAGTATATATTTTACATTATATGGTTCGTTGAGCTGCATGTATAGATAGATAGATAGATCTATAGATTGAAATAAGTAAATTTAAAGATCTCTCTCTCTCTCTCTCTCTCTCTCTCTCTCTCTCTCTCACACACACACACACACACACACACACACACACACACACACATATATATATGTGATTGTGTGTGTGTGTGTGTGTGTATTGCAGGAGATGTCTTTGCAGTGATTGTTGAGTGTGGAAATGTAGAAGGAGTTGGTTATTATTTATTGCATTTTACAGCAGAGAGGATGAAGTTACTTGAACCTGAAGAAAGTGATGGAATGTTGTTTGCAATAGGTTTGTATATATTTTACATCAATATATTAAACTCAATTTGTAAATTTAGTTTTTTTAAATTTATATTGTTAAAATTTGTGACTTGCAGGTTCATTTGTTTTAGAGGGAACATATTTCAAGCAAACCAAAGTAATTCAACATGGTATTCACTTTGTTGATTACCAACTAGACAATAAGGTGTTTCAATATAGTCACCTAGTAGTTTCCACCTCCATTTATCTTCATAGAGTTAAATCTCAACGTGGACATCGTAAGTGGAGACTAGATAGTGAGGATCATGAGAGAATATTACATGTTCTCCATGAAAGGTCTAAAAAACTTGAGCTGGTATAAAAAGTATAATATGTATACCTATTTCATGTGTTAGGACCTACTTGATATCTCTGGGTTAAATGGACTATACTTTGTTGATATATTTAAACATATGATGGACTATAATTTGTTGATATATTATGGACCTATTTGATGGTTCAATGGTTTTAATATATATAATTTTACATGTATGCTTTTATATATATGCTTGTATACATATGGTTTTTTATAGATTGCATATTAGTTAAAGATCCCCTTAAGACATTAGTTTGAACACTAAAACATGATGAAATTAGTTAGATTACTTATGAAATGTTAGTTCTAGAATGAGTTAGAATAGTTATTGTTAATGATTTTAATATATTTATATGTATGATTTTATGTAAGTTTGAAATATATTAGTTGATTAACTTATATTCCATTAGTTACATATTAACTCTTATTTTTTATGATATTAATTAGATCCAATTATGACATCCCCTTAAGACATTTGTTAGATTACTAATGACATTATTTAGATTACTTATGTATGCTTTTAGATATATGCTTGTATACATGTTTGGTTTTATATGTATACTTTCATTGTTCAATGATTTTATGTAAGTTTGAAATATATTAGTTGATTAACTTATATTCCATTAGTTACATATTAACTTGTTATTTTTTATGATATTAATTAGATCCCCTTAAGACATCCCCTTAAGAACTCCCCTTATGACATTTGTTAGATTACTTATGTATTCTTTTATATAAATGCATATCAAATCATCTAATCAAACCATCTCATCAAATCATATCATCTAATAAAATGAAACCATCTAATAAAATCATATCATCTAATCAAATGAAACCATCTAAGAAAATGAAACCAGATCTATAAATCTATATAATGTCAAATAATAAATCACCTATGTCTAGAGGTCTGGATAGCATTGCCAGAAATATATGTCTCAAATCATAAAGTGAAAATATCAAACATATAATAATAACATATATAATGAGTCTCAAATCAAAGATCTATGTACAACATTTCCTAAACTAGGGAGTCATCTAGGCGCATGCAAACAGAGAAACCCTCTGACCGACTGCCACGAGCATCCTCTGGCTGTGAAGAAGCAACTGATCCCTGCAAATATAAATGCATGTATATATTTAATAATGTAAAATAAATGAAACATTATAAATGCATGTTTAAACTTACATATATTTAAAACTTACTTGTCCACTAGTAGGTATCACATATGCTTAATCTCTCCTATGAAGATGCGTTGAGCCTACACTAGAGGTAATGTGCTCTGCTCGAGTGTCACGAGCATCCTCTGGCTGTGAAGAAGTAACTGACCCCTACAAATTTAGTACAACAGTTGGTTATATACATGTGCATAGTATATATTATGTAAAGTACTTGAAATATATTTAAATACAAGTTACAAGTGTACACATGCATGCTTAAACCTACATATATTTAAAAATTACCTGACCACTAGTAGGTGTCACATCTACTGAATCTCTCATATGAAGATGCTCTGAGCCCACACTAGAGGTAATGTGCTCTTCTAACTGTGCCTGCAAAATATTATACATTGAACAAACATCAATACACACATCTATAATTAATTGTTCACTAAAACTCCTAGACATGAGAAAAGATAACTTTATATACCTGGGTCTTAGGACCAAAAGGATCATCAGTGTGTTGCACCATCATATCATCAACATAAACTACATCACCCACACCACCTCTAGTCCTAAATGTATCTAGTAATGAATAGCGTATGGGTGTGTGTAGCTGGGAGGGGAGTGTTGTAGATCCTGAACCACTAGGATGTAATAGAAGACCCATAAATGATCCAACATCAGTGTCAGGGTCCACCTGATTAAACCTATGCAATTTCTCATCAAATGTGTCTAGGCCCTCAACTGTGATGCATAGATCTCCAACTCGTATATCTGGCTCTATAGTTGTAGATTAATTTGTGGGTGTTGAGCACTCTGTAGAGTGTTGTGAACTATGTTGTGCTTGACTAGTTGGTGTGTCCTATGTCAGTGGAACTACAAGATCCCGTGCAAGTCTGATGACATCTCTGACTGAGTGTATAGGGATCCCCTATATGTCTGCAATATAATAATATTACTATAGGAGACCCTCCAAAAAGTAAAGTGCCACATCCAAATGACTATGATGTCTAGAAAGCGCGTGTATCTCTCCAGGTGGAAGAAGACCTGCAGCTTTGTATGCCTCATCACTGACCCCTGTAGTAGTACTAGATGAAGCCTCAAAAGATGATCTGTCTCGACTTGGTCTAGTCAAAATATATATGCCCACTGTATCTAAAGTGATGGCGGTGGCTGTAGAAGCAATCTCCCCTATCCTGTCGACTACTCCCCTCTGGGAAGAAATGACCACTCTATCTTTAGTAGTTGCCATCGTCAGTGCCACTACTAGAGTCCTCTTCCCAACTATCTCTCTCTGATTACATATAACTCAATCAGCCCTATGATACTAATCATGGTCGGCAACTCTACCGCGCCCCTGACCATAATATCTGGGAAGGTCTAAATAGTTGACCCTGATTCCCAAATGGAACTCAGCGTACAACTATTGTGCAAAATATAATGGAATTTAGTTGTTATTAGGATAACGACCATGTGCTATAAGAAAATGAGGGTATATCATGCATAAAATCTGAGGAATATCACACTATGTAACCTAATATGCCCTCACCTTGGGCTTCCCCTCATAAAATGGGAAAACCTCTCGTTTGATGATTTCCTTGGGGAAATGGCTCTGGATCATCTCCAAGGAAACATCACCCGATACCTCAGCTCTCAACTCTCAAAAATAGTATCAACAACTTGTGGTGTGAAGGAAGAGTGGGATCTCAATCTAGTAGTCATATCCTCCAAACTCCTAAATACCGTGATACAAATATCTATGTATATGCCACCTGGCTCAAATGTATGGATGGACTCTCTAAGTCAATCCATCTCTACCTGACCTACCCGAAAAATAGTCACCAGATCAGGAGTGTGAGGTGCATCTTGAGCTGGTACATCATGGGCTGGTACATCCTGAGTGGTCATCTAGATGTAACATACATGAAAGCTAAGTGTTAAAAATTAAGTATTTGATTACATGTTATAATTACATGTAAAATGGAAACAAATATCTGAATATATAAAATTATAGTCAAATTTACAATACTAGGTCAGGTAATTGGTATTAATAGGTCCTAATACTCTAATGAAGTCTTAAGGGGTCCTATTAAAGGTCTTTAGGGGTCCTATTAGGTCTTAAGGTTCCTTGGATGTACTAAGGGGTATTAATAGGTCCTATTAGTCCTATTAGGTCTTAAGTCTAGTCTTATTAAGTCTTAAGTGGTCATAATCTAGGTCTTAAGGGTCCTAAGGGTTCTTAAAGAGTTTTATGTCTTAAAGGGTCCTATTAGGCCTTAAGGGGTCCTATTAGGTCTAAAGGGTCCTTGGATGTACTAATTGGTATTAATAGGTCCTATTAGGTCAAGTAAGTGGTCTTATTAGGTCTTAAGGGTCCTAGGATGTACTAATTAATTTTAATAGCTCATATTAGTCCTATTAGGTCTTAAGTCCAGTCTTATTAAGTCTTAAGTAGTCCTATTCTAGGTCTTAAGGGTCCTATGGGTTCTTAAAGAGTTTTATGTCTTAAGGGGTCCTATTAGGTCTTAAGGGTCCTTGGATGTACTAATTGGTATTAATAGGTCCTATTAGGTCAAGTAAGTGGTCTTATTAGGTCTTAAGGGTCCTAGGATGTACTAATAAATTTTAATAGCTCATATTAGTCCTATTAGGTCTTAATAAGATATTAAGTCTTAAGTGGTCCTATTCTAGGTCTTAAGGGTCCTATTACGTCTTAAGGGTCCTTGGATGTACTAATTGGTATTAATAGGTCCTATTAGGTCAAGTAAGTGGTCTTACTAGGTCTTAAGGGTCCTAGGATGTACTAATCAATTTTAATAGCTCATATTAGTCCTATTAGGTCTTAAGTCTAGTCTTATTAAGTCTTAAGTGGTCCTATTCTAGGTCTTAAGGGTCCTAAGGTTTCTTAAAGAGTTTTATGTCTTAAGGGGTCCTATTAGGTCTTAAGGGTCCTTGGATGTACTAATTGGTACTAATAGGTCCTAGTAGGTCAAGTAAGTGGTATTATTATGTCTTAAGGGTCCTAGGATGTACTAATCAATTTTAATAGCTCATATTAGTCCTATTAGGTCTTAAGTAGTCTTATTCTAGGTCTTAAGGATCCTAAGGGTTCTTAAAGAGTTTTATGTCACAATAGGAGTCCTAAAGGAACCTACGGTGTACTAATAGTCCTAAAGGGTCCTTGGATGTACTAATTGTAAATTAATAGGTCCTATTAGGTCTTAAGGATCCTAGGTATAGTTTAAAGAGTTCTAATAGGTCATCCTAGGTCTTTTAAAGGGTCCTACTTGGGTTATTAAAGAGTTTTATGTCACAATAGGGGTCCTAATGGGTCCTAATGTGTAATACTTGGGGTCCTCTAAGTATCTTAAAGTGTACCAGGACATGTACTAATGCTCGGTCATCCTAGGATAATATTTTAACATCTAACTCTACATGAATAACATATATACATGTGTAACTCTAAAACATATATGTACATAATTTAGAAAGAGAGAGAGAGATTCCTAATAAATTTACTAACTTTAAAAGCAATTTTTAAAAAAAAAAAAAATTGTATAGATCTCTTAATGTTTTCTAGCATTTTCTAACATTTCTACTACGGTTTCTAATGTTTTGTAAATATTTTCTAACATTTGCTAACATTCTACTATGGTTTTCTATCATTTTCTAACATACTAAGTTACAATTTTATAACATTTGCTAACATTCTAATTCCAGTTTGGTTATCTAATTTTTCTATCTTTTAGGTTTTTTTTCTAGTCAAAGCCAGGGTTCCATTTTGCGCTCCGTTCACTATATCTTTCTCCTCTGGACTCCTTTTTTCAACTTTTGCATGGCATCAGAAAGATGCTTTTGTTCTCCTTTCTTATTCTATGGGTCTCACACCCAGATTTTTCTCCATGTATCTTTTATTCAATTTTTTGCTTTCTGCCATTCTCGTGGATATCTTGGATGTTTCAGGTCCTATGATCATTTCCTTTTCTGAATATTGTATACATATTTTTCTGTAGCATTGTTTGCAAACACACTAAGATAAAGTGTCATCTAATACATGTTTGGGATCCACACATTTTTGTGCTTGATTATACTCGCACTATTTTATAAAGTGCCATGGGGGGGTTTAATGTTTGCCTTGTTTTCCATATACCTTTGTCAAGTGAGTGTTCCTTCCATGACATTAGCCTCATTATGTGTGTCAAGTGAGTGTTCCTTCCACGACACCATCCTTTATTTTTTTCTTGTATGTTCTCCATCATGCAATGTTTCTTGGATGTCTATTTTAGTGTACCTGTCATGCCTCTCCCTACTCAGCATTATGGGGAGTATCTCATGTTGGTTCTAATGATTCCTTGGTTTGATGGAGTGATCTATGTATTCAATATTTGTTCCTATGTACTAAGTGGATGCAATGGCTGATTACCTATGCATTTCGGTGAGATGGATCATTTACCATATGGACACTTTTCTTTCATTCCTATTTTGGAGGCTTCAAACTTGGTATTTTTTGCCATCTGTATCTTTGAGTTTTAATTTTTGCCTTATTTTTCATCCTTTTTTGAGTAGTTTCATTTGAGGGCACTCATACAGATTACAACAGTTCTTAGACAATGTTTGCAGCTTCATGCTTTAGAGGTGTTCTATATGTTCTTTCTTTGTTCCTATTTTTTGGGACATTCTCTAGTTTGGAGGCTTCTTCAGTCCTTCACTAGGCTTCATCTTTTTTTGGAGAGGGGTTTTTCCCACCGTGTTTTCTCCTTTTCTTCTCTTTACAGTGATTTTTTTATACTTGAGTACCTGATCAGGCCTTGTTGTCAGGACCCATTTCCTGCTTTCGTAGTTGTTTCTAGATTTTTAGCTTCTCCCTAAGTTTATCTGAAGGGGGTGTTAGAGTAATAAAGTGATTCCACTTATTATTTAAATCACATTGATTTAATTATTAAGTCAATGTGATTTAATTATTAAGTCACTTATTATCTCTATTTCACTTAAGATAAACTTTAAGCATATAATAATTAATTCTTTTATTAATTATTATTATGCAACCTAGATTTTCCCCTTTAGGGTTTCCCTTTTAGGGTTTCAATAACCTTCAAAAGGTTTGATCTCTATGTATTTCAAATTCCCTCTCTAAATGAATATTTTGTCATTCGGAACTTTTTTATCTCCAAGCTTTGCTTTTGTAACAGGTTATTTTTCATGCAGATGATCTTGGCTTATGAATTCTTTGAATTCTAACACATTCTGCCTAAATTATAGGTTTGAGTGTCCTTATCCCCAACAGTGGCACAAGAGATAGTTTCATCCCATTCATGATTGAGCCAATATCGTCCTTGTATGGACAATGTATTCATAATTTTTGTATCATCCCTCTGGTACATTTTGATTAATCCAAATTTCATATGGATATTGTGATAGACTAGTATGTGTTTTTGCATTTAGAGTTCCTGTAGTTGTTGCAGTTGAGTTATAATTAATGTTGATTTTGATTATTTGGGGATTTAATTTTTTTGACAACAAATTTGTCGTAGTTGAATTCTATTTTATTGGAATTGATTTAATTTATTTTTGGGTTGTCTATAATTGCTTAATTTATTTAAGTGATTAATATTTTTAATTCCTTTTGGATTTTGGGGAAAAAGTGACTTTTAAGTGTAAAAAGACATCATTTTTCCTAACTTTTCATTTTGGTGAATTTGGAGTTCACTCCAAATTATATCGAGAAAATTTGGTCTTTTATTCATTGTGTTTGATCTGCTCATTAGATCCATGTGGGTAGTGGCCCATTGGATTCGTGTCACAATTCCTCACCTTCTTATGGATTCATTTTTGTTTCCATGGAGAATTCAATTTTGTTCATCCATTTCGGTGTTTGCCACTTTGTGTGAGGTGGGGCTTTTTATATTTTCTATTTCACTTTGTATTTTTGAATGAAATAAAATGCAAGATATTTTGGGGTTGAGAATTACCATTGCCCCACATTTTCATGGTTTTTCCTTACCCGATTGGGTTTGTACAAGCATTTCATGTTTTTAGATTTGGAGATTGTGGTTGTAGTGGTGTTATGCTGCCCGATTTTCTGTGTGTTCTCGGAATGGTAATTTTATTAGATAATCATGTTTTTGAGTACCTAAGGGAAAATGGGTTTTTTTCTTTTGATTTTATTTTAAGTTTGAAATTTTAGCTATTTTTGGGAATCGTCAATGGTGATGCCTTTCCAAACTGGATTTTGGTCCATGATAATTTCTTAGATTTTTGTGTAACTTTGGAATGGGATTTAATCCTATGATTGTGGATTTTGTGTGGTTTTACTTTGTAGATATTAGATTCACCTTGGGATTTGTGCTCCTAGAAAAGAGATCAGTTGAGTGTGTTGTGTGCATGAGTGTTTGTTCCATTTTCTTCCTTTTGACTTTTCTTGATGTTTGATTATGATTGTGTCTTGGCAGGTGATGTTGGTATTGAGATCACATCATGAGCACATTGAGTGTTCCATGGTTGGGATCCTAAGGGATCTGTGCTCTTGGTTGAGGCCAATAGAGCTTATTATACCTCCCTTTTGGTTGATAATTTGTAGTATTTTGAGCATTGTTGCATTATGACTGGTTGATGTAGAGCATTGGCTCAGAGTGGATCTCTAAGGTGGATCAGGGAACAAAGGGACTCTAGAGTAACCTTGGTAGAGTTCCTAATAATAACTGATAACTTAAATAAATAATGGGGTAAAACTTAATATAAAACTAAATTTGACTACCTTATCGTCATTTGAGGACATTGATATGGTTTGTCCTTGTATTTCCATCTATGGACATTGATATGACATAGTAACTTTCCATCATTTAATGATTTTGATATGGTACAATTTTTCCTTTCCATTTACGAATGTTGATATGACACAAAAGAGTATTTTTTATGAGAGAAGGATTGCTTGAATCCAAATAGACCTCCATGAGTTGTGTGATGACACTCCATCCTTAAGTCTCAACATCATACCGTGTCTAATTTTGAGTAGTGAACTTGACCTAATTGCATTATGTTAACTATATTTTGTAATTTCATTGGGACCTCTATACAATCCTTTAATATTATGCGCATGATTGGTATGTGCGATAGACCTTCTTAGTGTGTGTGTGTGTACCTTATGTTTGTGGTTGGGTTACTATCTCTGCAAGCATGGTGGGGTGAACCTGAGGGTTCCACATGGTAGGGTGGTGTTTCACTACCACTATAACAAATTGGTGTATAGGTGGTGGTTTGTTGGAATATCATGCATATAAGTTATGACATTGATGTCAACATATTTCTACTATTTGAGACAATGTTCGTGTGTTGTTCTTGAGATGTTCAGTGAGACAATTGGTTTGGTATGACTACTATGTTGAAGATAATATGCTACAAACATACAAATAGTTTTAGGGATGTCTGTAGTTGACATATGTCAATTTAAAGAGTTTAGCATTATGATTTGAGTGAGCTATGTATGTTTGATCAGAGATTGGTATTTTGGTTGTTCAGGAAGAGACAATGTTACAGATTTTGGTTTGGTATGGATCGATTACTTAATATTTTTGGTTGTTAACCTGGTGGTGTGGTTAGGACATGGATGTTTTTCCTTGGCTCATATAGTTCATGATTTTAAGGACCACAAGCTATTTTTCTAGTGTGACAAAGGTTCATGTTGATGTTCTTGATGAATAGTGCAAAGTTGATGTTGAATTACGAGGAGTTGTTTTGATTGTTGCTATGGAATTTCATTGTGATTGCTAATGTTTCTAGATCATTCTATTTGTGTAGTTAGATCACATTTATTGGTGTGATTGAATTTGGTGTGATTTGAATTTGTGTTGGTGTTCTTCATGTTCTTGGCCAACATTATTGTGTAACATGTTGCAAACATTGAGGCATGATTTTTGGAGTTGTAGTGTGTTTGAAGATGAATATTTGGATCATTTCTATCTATTAACTGACATGATTTGGATTTTATTGAAGATTAAATTTTATTTTATAAAAAAATTATAATTAGGTGTTTGGTCGACCTTGAGTAATTAAGGTTGATGAATTGGATAAAGAGATGTATCAATTTGTAATTGTGAGGAAGTGAGAGTGTGTTTATGGGTGTACGAGAGACAATGTGAAGAGGTATGAGTGGAATCTACAATTGAGGAAGAGATCTGATGTATTATGTACTTCATTGGAACTATATAGGTAAAATGAAGATGCTAACAATCAATTCATAATTTGTGGATTGTTTTCAACTATGGATTATAATATGAGATTAATGTAAGGCATTGAGTCTTCTTTGGATTGAAGACCTTATTGTGTTCAAGCAGTAAGCTCTAGGTAGTGCGCCTGAATGCATGTACATTCCCCTTGTCATACCTTTAACTAGGTAAAGTTCTTTTAACATAGTACATCATCTTATGGGTTTGATCCCCACTGTGTTTTTTCCCTTAACCGGGTTTCCACATCAAAAATCTTTGTTTTATGTGATGGTTGATGTGTTGTGATGTTTTTTTAATTTTCATCATTCAGATATGATATTTAAGGTTAATAGATTGATAAGGTTTCAAGATTTGGGACACAACTGACTCACCCCCTCTCAGTTGTGTGTACTTCCTTGTTTCTATCAATTAGTATAAAAGCTAAGTCCTCTTTGGGAAGCTTGATCGCTTGAGGAGATCTAGGATGGAAGCTTTTAAGAAGGACAGTCTGAGATTTGAAGGCTCTAACTATTCAATATGGAAATGATGCATGAAGACTCACTTGAGATGCATTGGAGAAGAATATTGGAATATCACTGAGAAATCTTACAACCCTCCTGCAGATCTTTCTACTGCTACTACAGATGAGAAGATACAACATCAGAGATAAGGAAACATTATTGAGTGTCTTTTCTGATACATAATACACAAATGTTATGGAATTGGAAATATTGGATGAGGTATGGACAAAGTTGGAAACTTTACATGAAGGATATGCCCATGTGAAACAAGCAAAGTTTTCAGAGCTTGAAAGAGAAATTTGAATCATTGAAGATGAGAAAAGATGAGAATATCACTTCTTACAGACAAAATGTGATTGATCTTATTTTTGGAATCAGGTGTGTTGGTGGAATATTGGTACAGGGTGAGATTATTTTTAAGGTTATTAAATCCTTTCCTCTTGCTTACAAACACAAGGTTGCATCCATTGAAGAGATTCAAACAGTGACAAATGTAACAAGAGACACACTAGTTGGTAAGTTATCTAATTTTGAAATAAGTGAAATTGATGATTCCCTTTCTAAAGTTGAAACTACATTCAAAGCTACTATTTATAAAGATAAGAAGAGATATGATTATCAAGAAGGTGCTAGTAATCATGCCAAAGCCTCTCCTAGGAATAGTATATTTAAACTAAGGATTATTTTCTCCACCATGAGGTGCATTTAAATTATCAATCTAGGGACGTATACTTGAAATAGGATAGCATGATATGTGCACTAAATCTCTCAAAGAGTCATACTACTTAGGCTGCAGGAAGATAAAATGCAGGAAAGAAATCTACACTATTTCTGCAGGAAAGTAAACACACTTAACTCCTTAATTAAATTAATGATAAAAATTGTAAACTCAACTTAAACCTATTATTTCAACCTAGAGAATCCACTATAACTATCCTTGTAGGTGTTTCAGGAACATTCACAAAGTATAATGCTAGAGGAAGAAATAGAAAACTCCTATTTGAAATGCTGGAAATACTGAAAGAAAATCTAGTCTACTCTAATATAATCCACCTCCTAAGTGGGACCCCTTGGTTGGCTTCTGCTATATACTAACACGGAAGATAAACCAAAACTACTTCATTATCTTTCAAAAACTGATTACATAGTAACAATACATAAAACTGGGAAAGTAACTTTTTATGCAAGATGCAACAACGTATTCCCAAAAACTCTAAACTTACAAATTAACAGTCAAATCCCTATAAATAGAGGATTGACACTTATTCAAAATAGAAGGAAAATTTTTTATTGGAATTATGCCAGAGAAGAAAAAGGGAACGTAACAGCCCACGACATATGTAATAAATTCTGGGCGACCCATTCAACAAGATAGTGAGTGCAAGGGAAATATAGCAGAGCTATATTCCTATATTCTCTAGAATGGTGGCTTCTCCAATGTAGTATCCACTTTTTTAGTGCCATGATGATTTCCCCCATCGCATCTAGACTTCAACATTCTTCTTTTAATGTTTTTGACCACTCTCAAGCTGCTCCTTCCATGCAAGTTAGTAATCATGCAGAAATATGCATACGAGTAAACTTAATCAAATTAATCCAAATATTAGAACACACATTGTGATAGCTATATGAAATACTTCAATATATATAATATTAGAAAAATATGACATAACTATCTACCCATAGGTTTGACGGTTCTAACTATAATTTGACACAAGTTCAACTGGTTATAAGTCCACAAATGTCTTGGTAATACTTTAAAATAGAGTATTATGATCAATAGAAAATAAAGACAATAAATTGTCTCAACATCTACCCCCTGGTAAATTCAAGGCTTGTCCTCAAGCATTGCATCTCCTCGTAGTTCCTCGGAATTCACCATCTTTTGTCTTCCCTCTCCGCTGGCTCTTGAAAGTGTAGTAGAAACCTCTTGTTCTTTCTTAGATATCCACGTTTTGATCCTCCTACAGCTGGTCAAGCCTTGCAACATTGATTTCATAAGGGGCCAGAGGAGCATAGGTGGCTGCATGGTAAGTGGACACCAGATTTCTTGTCTAATCTGCGTACCCAGCTGGATGTATTTTGGTGCTCTGTGAATGGCAGCATCAAGGTTTATAGGGCTACGTGGCTTGACTTTTTAAATTCTTTAGGAAATCTACTCCATTTTCTTCTGGCACCAGCCAGGGCTCTCTAAAAAATGAAGTAAGAAATTCCCTCATGCTCTGCATAGACCTTTGTTCTGATCCCAAATATTTTCTCCCTTGTTTTCTCTTTTACTTTTCCATAGGTCAGATTAAACAAATCCCTAATGAGTGCATCTAGTTTTCTACTCTCTGCCCTCAATGGCAAGGTTTCTGATTTCTCCTAGTCTCTGTAATTTTCTAGTTGTCTATCATAATTTGCCTCATTATGCATCCAGGACATTAATGCCCTCAGGTGTATATCCCGTATGTAAAGTAGAGGATTCCACTCCATTTCTACAGGGATAATGAAGTTATGTAGGTACAACTCACAAAGTAAGTTTTGCTTCCATGAGGGAAGGGTCTGGTATACGCCATAAAATTCTTGCGCTATTTTAAACTTAGAGTATATGTCTTTTAGGGTCATCATTAATTGGAATGAGAGGAACTATTTTTTCAAATAGATAGCATAAACCCTAGGAGGTGGCCTACAATTGATTATTTGATCAACCAACTTCAGGGCATGATCCATCTTTTGCTTTTGTCTTTCCAAGTGTTCTTTTAAATTTTCAATCTCTTCACTTTGCTCTGTTATTAATTTCTTCATTTTATTCTTCTCTTCTCCCCATAAGGTTGTTGCAAGAACATATTTATTATACAATCCAAAGAGAAGTGACTACAAATTGATTGGGCCACAATCTTCTACCTGATTATTTTGCCTCCTTAATTCTTTCCATGCTTGCTCTAAGTAGTTGGTAAACCAGGTTCTTTAATAAGGAAATAGGGTAGTCTCTGAGTAGGCTGACTGATGAGGTATTGGGACTTCTCCCTCATTATTGTCTGAGATATTCTGATGGCTTTTTTGGGGGTTATTTTGACATACATAAGGTTCAAATTCATATTTCTCTTTTGGACTTTGAGAAATGTCTGGAATTTTAGATTGATTTGGGGAATCATCCACATCAATTTGCACATGAGATTCTCCATTAGATTGCTTGGGAGAAATAGATTGGCTTCTTGAGGGTTCTTTAGGAAGTTGGCCTCTCATTCTAGGGCTTCTTCACATAGGGGTTTCTTCAAAATCCACAACCTTCTTCTTAAAAACCTTCTCCAGTCTCTCTGCTGCAGGAGTGACTGCTGCAGGAGTCAGCTTCCTTTTCTTCCCCTTAGAAGCTGTGGGGTTTTCCAGTTTGGCTGCAGGAACAGAAGTTTCTTCTTATAATTTCCTCTTTTCTTTCTTTCGGGTAGAAGTAGGTACATTGCTCATATGAGAAGTTAAAGGTATGCTTTCTTGAAGATTTTCAGTTTCTATCTCTTGGGCGTCCTGTTCAACAGCTGGTTCAATGGGTATTGTACTATCATTTCTAGGTTGCTTGATAGGGTCAACCTGAGGTTGCAAGGTTTTATGTTGGACAAATTCTGACCATGTTAAGGGAGAGACATCCCTAAGATATTTTTCTACTAGCAATTTGATTAGGGCATGGTGGGTGACAAAATTTAAATTTCCCTTTTGGGTTTCCTCAACACTAATACTTGGCATATTATACAAGAAATTAGGAACATCTATTGGAATATTATGCCTTATGTAGCTAAGTAACTTGAAATTATGTGCATGTGAATTTGAAAATATTCCTTTGCAGGTGAAATACCTGATAATGTGTGTGGCCAATTCAAATGGCAGAGGGAGAGACATTCTTTTGCACCCTTGCTTAGTAATCTCCAAAGGAGGGTTGCTTGGTAGGGTAAACTGAGCCCTAGCTAATCTGGCGTCATGCACATTGGGGTAGTTTTCCCCAACTACTGGTAACCCTATTACCTCTGCTATATATTCTTCTTTGGCAACTAATGTTAATCCCCATACTATTTCTTTCCCTTCCTCAAATGTATTTGCAAATTCAGCTGTTGCTTCTTCATCAAACTCTGTTAATTTCAAGAAATATCCTAACCAACCACATGCATTGAACCTCCTTACTACTTCAATGTCTGAAAGAAAAACACCATGAACTACTGCTCATGTTACTGCAACTGTCCTCCCATTTTCTCTTGTCAATTTTCAACTTCTTGCTCTATAATTGTCAATTACCTTATTCCTTTTTGAGTTTCAGATTACTCCTTGTAAAGCTTCGGACCTTCTTTTGCCCTCTTCTATTGTTCTCGACATAAACAATGATGATGTGTTTTAACATAAGAAATTATAACTCTTACTATGAGTTGCCACATAATTTAGTTATAGATCACATCAAATCTCAAAATTAGGAATAGTTTGGGAATAACAGTATGACACTTGTGCGATATAGCAATGTGATTTTAATGAGACAAGGCCAAAGTGCAAATTTGAGGTGACGGGAAATCTATACAAGTAAATATAAATGACATTTAGGACTTAATACACTTCCTTGCCCCATACGAAACAATGACAAGTGTCTACACTTGTCAGACTTGGCACAAGGTACAGAACTAGCGTAATGTTGTAATCATACAATTATTATAGTACTAGATATAGTTACTGAAATATATGTGCTAAAAGTGGAAAAATTTTGAAATTTTTTTACCTATCATTTGATCATAGCTCGTGCCAGGAAAAGGTGGCAAGAGTGGAACAATTTTGGCAGCTGCATGTGTCAGATAACTTAGCTCTTATTTGAAATAGAGAAATGGAAAGTTTTGATGACATGGAAGGTGGGTGGGTGGAAGATAAAGAAATGAAATGAGCTGGATTGAATAATTTAGAAAGTGAGTGGAGAATTGAACTTCATGTAAATATTAAGTGTTTATTATGGACATGCTCGAATGAATGCTATTGAAGAGCTACAGGAAGATCAATATTTAACTCCAGCATTGTGTGCAAAGTTTTATGTTCAAATTCAATTGGTAGCATTGCTATTTTTCCATATAATAGCTCAAATAGAGTGAACCCTGTGGTGGTATTCTAGGTTGCTATGTATGCCCAAATGGATTCTGATAGTCCGCTGCTCCAATCTTGGTGATGTAGATGAACTATTTTTGTTAAGATGGCTTCAATCTCCCTATTTGTGACTTATGCTTGTCTATTGGCCTGAGGATGATAGGGAATTGACTTCCGATGTATGATATTGTATTCTTTCATGAGATTTGTTATCAGATTGGAAATGATTGAGGTCCCTGATCAGTTATAAGTTCTCTTGGAACTCCATATCTGGTGAAGATTTCTTCATACAAAAACTCTGCTACCTTGTGATCCCTTACGTTCTTCATGGCTTTTACTTCAACCCATTTGGTCAAATAATCAGTACACACCAGGATTTAGGATTTCCCATTCAATGGAGGATCTATGGGACCAATAAAATTCATACCCCATTTGTCAAATGGTGCTACCACCACTTGTGGATTTAAGGGCATTTCATCTGATCTTGTTAGCCGACCTATCCTCTAACATTTGTCACAGATCCTTGTATAACTGGCTGCATCCTTGTGAAATGTAGGTGAGTAGTAGCCAATTGTTAAGATCTTCAGGGCTGTCCTCTTTGCTACAAAGTGTCCTCCACATGTGTCATTATGGCAAGCATGGATAATGTCATATGTCTCATCTTCTCACACGCATCTCTTCATGACTTGGTTTGGACCAGTGTAGAATAGTGTGTTATCAATCCAAGAAAATTGGAAACTTTTCTCTACAAGCATCCTCATGTCCTTATAAGAGAAATGTGTGGGCATTTTGTTAGTTGCAAGGTAATTAGCTATATCAGTATACCATGGATTTTTGACAACAATAGGAAGTAAATTCTCATCAGGAAATGCATCATCTATCAGAGTAGTATCTCTATTAGCATGTTGCAATTTGGATAGATAATCAGCTACTACATTCACCTTCCCTGCCTTGTCAATGATGGTTATCTCAAATTCCTAAAAAATTAGAATCTATCTTGATAACTTGCCTATGATGGCAGGTTTTTTCATGAGATATTTAATTGTTGCATGGTTAGTATGAACAAAAATGGGATAGCCTGTTACATAATGGTAGAATTTGTTCAAAGCATAAACTATGGCTAGTAATTCTTTTTCAGTCACTGTATAGTTTAACTCTGGTCCATTTAAGCTCTTACTGATATAGTAAATTTCATTTTCAAGGTTACTAGACTTTTGTCCTAGGACAACACCTATTGCATAGTCTAAAGCATCTATATGTATGTGGAATGGAAAAAATCAGTCAGGGCCCCTAAGTACTGGTGCAGTTGTCAAAAGTGACTTGAGCTATAGGAATGATTCATCATAGTATTTTGTCCATGCAAACTCGACTTCTTTTGTAAGCAAAGTATACATAGGACTATCTATTTGGCTAAATTTTTGAATAAATCACCTATAATAGCCAACATTTCCTAAGAAATATCTAACATATTTTTTCTTTATAGGTGTAGGCAATGTGAGAATTACCTCTATTTTGTAGGGTCTACATGGATTCTAGCTTCTGAGATGAAATGTCCCAGCACTACTCCTTCTTGCATTGTCATAAATAATTTCTCATTGTTGAGAGATAGGTTGTGTTCTTGACATCTGATCAACACTTTTTCCAAGTTCTTTAGGGCTTCCTCAAAGGCGACACCAAATGTAGTGAAGTCGTCCATGTATATTTCCATGTAATCATGTGATATGTCAGCAAAAATGTTGATTATAGGTCTCTGGAAAGTAGCTGGTGCATTACATAAGCCAAATGGTAATACAAAGTAAGATTATGTCCCCCAAGGGCATGTGAATGTGGTCTTATTCTAATCCTCTAGAGCAATATTGATCTAGTTGTAACCGTTGTATCCATCTAGAAAGGAGAAGTACTTCTTACCAGCCAAAGTGTCCAAAACTTGATCAATAAATGGTAGGGGAAAATGGTCTTTCTTTGTGTCATTGTTCAATTCCCTGTAATCCACACCTATTCCCCATATTCCTCCCTTCTTAGGTACTATGACCAAAGGTGATACCCACTTTCTATCAGAGATTGGATATATGAAACCAGCATCCAACAACTTTTGCAATTTAGTTTTGATTATTTCTCTCAATGTTGGGTTTATTCTTCTCTAAGGTTGGCAGAGTGGTAAACTACCTTCATTGATGTAGATCCTATGTGTGCAAAGCTTGGGGTTCAGTCCTTCCATGTATCCATAATCCCAAGCAAAGGCTTTTTCATTTTTATGTAGGAGTTTGGTTAACAATGCTAATTATGGTGGTGGCAGCTTGCTGTTAACATGGAGATTGTGGCCAAGGGAAAGTTCCACTATGGTTTTTAGCTCTATCATTGACACTTCAGGTATTGGTATTGTAGCTACTTCACATGGCATTAATTGATTGATTATTTTAGGGCTTTCTGGAAAGACACAATTCTCATAGGCACATAATTGTAAAAGAAAGCTTTCAGAAACGTCCTTAGCTACGACACATTCATTGGTAAGAATACTATGTATCATATCATCTTCTTCTTGCATTTTTAGAAAACATTGTCTATGTAGCATCATGAGCTGAGAAATAGAATATAATTCTTCTTCCTCATCTCCCAAATCTGGCCAAATAGGATCTCTCAAAAATCTGGCTGAGGTTGGGCAGGAGGATATAATGCTAGTTTCTTTATTGCTTGGCCATTTGAAATCATCATGCTTCCTGATCTGCAACTAATTTTGGTATCAGTGGTGTCTAACCAATGTCTCCCTAGGTTGACTAGATAGCCATCAAAGTTTACTTTAGGTGATAATATGAGAAAATCAGCAAGGTATTCCCATGAATCCAAGGTGACTACTATATTCTCAATGATACCATCTGGGGTGACAGTTTAACTATCAGCAAGTTGTAACACTGTTGGAGTGGTTCTCAAGCCCCAAATAATCAAATTATCCATTGTATCTTTGGTCATTACATTTATAGAACCTCCAAAATCAACTAAATCATTTCTCACAGACTATCCATTGATTATCAAATCAACAATTGGGCTTCCAGGGTCAGAATACTTTGGTAAAACTACCTTTCCCAACGTGATATCTGCAAGTTTTCCTATAACATGAACTATTTGAGGGTCTTTTTCTTTCATCCAGGATTTTTAAGGCATGCTTTCTTAATATATTTTTCATAAAGTGGAACATCTTTGTGTAAGGTATAAATTTGGATGGTCTCCTAAATAGGGTTTGAACATTAGAGATTTGCATATAAAAGAGACCTATGCCATATTCAACCATTTACATTTAATTGTAATTGATCAGGGGTGTACATCTGGAAATGAAAGCAAAGAATAAAGGAGTAAAATACCTACCTCACATCATAGAAGATCTGGAAATACCATTTTTTTGAAGCCTGTGTTGAGTTTATAGAAAAACTGAGACCAGATCTAGAACAAAAACGCATGGACAGACAAAACTCTGAAATATTTTTCCGATCCGACACAGTTCTAATTTTACCCTCAATTCAATGTCACCATTGACATAGAATTTATGATTCTGACCTAGGGTAGAATCAACCTAAAAATTCTTTGACAATAAGTCTATTTTTGGATCCCAAAAGTTTGCCAAAAAGGGTATCTGAATTTGCACTCTGATCTGTTGTTTTGAATGTGTACTTCCTGAAATAGCACCTGCAAATATATAAAAAAGAGGGGTTTTGGGGTGGCTATATAGGGTTTTGCCTTATTCAAACCCCTTTTTTGGTGATCTCCACCTCTACAAATAGCCTAATATAGTAGAATGTATGTGTGCATGTTTCTCTTGGAAAGAGCTTTGAATGTGTAATGTCAAGATCTAATCCTCTAGATTAAAACCCTAACATGAATTGAAAATGAGAAAGCGATGCATAGATTTGAATATGATAAAGAAATCATACCAAGCCCCCAAGGCTAAAGTATTCCTACCAAACTCACAATCCATAGTTGCTACCCCATGATAGTATCTTTTGAGTGCTTGAATGTTGAAAGTGGTGGATCCAAGAAGAAGGAAGGAAGGAAGAACTCTCTCTTGCTCCAAAGAAGGTACACAATATCTTATCCACAAAATGCTTGTATGTATCTATGCATAATCATATCTTGTCCTTCTATATCATCCTCTTTCTTTATTGCATCATCATCATGTCATAATCATAATTACATCACATCATCTTACGATTTTCTTTCATGAAGAAATGAAGGCAAAAGAGAGTGTTTATATAGAGATCTCAATATAGACCTCCTAGGGCAATGCAAGGGACCCAAATTCAAATTTCACCTTGAATTATGGTCCAATTACAATTACCAACCAAGGAGGGGATGTATTAATCCAAATATTAGGGAAAACACTTCTGCATCTGGACCCGGGGACCTATTTTATGTTTAAAACCCTGATAAGCTCCAGATTTGAAAGCGGGGACCAACACCCGACAGAGGTAAAGGTAGACCTCAACCTTAACCTAGGTCAAGGATGACTTTGACCTCAACCTTGATCAAGGTTGACCTCAATTCTGACCTAGGTTAGAATTGACCTCAACCGTGACCTAAGGTTTCAAGCAGGTCTCCTTGGGAAATCTGCAGGATTTCCAGGTCAACCGGGGACCTAGGAAGGTGGGAAAACACACCAGAATGTTGGATAGAGGCACATAGGCCAAAGAGGAGGTATTATAAATATTAGGAGAGCCAATACATAGGTTCTACCTAAAAATGGAGCCACAGAAATAGAAATTAAGGAGGATCCAAAGGATCCTAACCCTAATTTCACCTAGAAATGTAGAATCAAAAGCATATGCATCCTAAATGTAAATCTAATATGCAAGTGTACTAAAAGAGGGTGCTAAACCTACCAAAATGGAAGTGCTTCCATTTTAAGATGATACACTTTGATAGCTTGGAGTAGAGGAATCTAGATGTGCATGTTTTTCAGCTACTCAAGAATATCAAATGGTGTTTCTGCTTGGGATATAGGTTTTCCCATGCTAAGCCTATGTGGAAAGGGAGGATTAACTGAGGTGTGAACATCAGTTTTGCTAGATATATCAACTGGTTGGACTGTATTCTACAACATATCTCCTGGAAGTGGTGTTGATGCTACAAGAATATCTACAACTTTCGTAATAATAGGATGTTCAGGTGCAAGCAGAGTGGTACCGGATATCAAATGGATATCATATATCTCTAGTGCATAGGCAGGGTATTATTGAGTATCAGTAGTATGCATTGGCTATTATTATTTTTTGTTGTTGGGATTATGTTGTGGCTAGGTAGGTAATTGGGTTCTCTTTGGATTAGGACTTGTGGTTGTAGGAGGTGGCATTATTGCAGGTGGTGGCATTGGAGGTGGTATTTGTGGATAACCAGGACTTTGGTTAGGCCACTGTGGAGGTCCCCTCCATTGGATATTTTGTTGCCAATTCCCCTATGGTGGTTACCACTGATTCTAAGGGTGAGACCACCGATTATTATGTTGGTTAGGCCACTATTTATTTTTTTGGTTAGGCCACTGGTTATTCTGTTGGTTAGGCCACTGGTTATTCCAAATAGGTTGGGAGTACTAAGAGGGGTTCTAATAATTTTGGTTTTCCATTGATTATTGTAAGGATTGGAAAATTATAAAGGATCTTGAGGCATACCTTGTCTTGAATCACATGGCCGACATTGAGAAACAAAGAATACTTTCTCATCGTCTCCTTCTATCTTCATGTACTCAATAGGAAAATGTTGATTCTCCAAGCTTGCCACCAGCTTGCATCCATAGTATTTCTTTTGTTTACGACAGTGAGGAAAATACTCAGCTAACTGGGATTTAGCATCCACATGATTTTTCTTTGTAGTCATGGTGTCAAGATGTGTAGCAACATCATTAATGATGTCTTTCTTGAAATCCCCCAACAGGTTAGATATTTCCAGCTTGGAAATGCCTGAACTGATCCCTTTAGTGGTTGTAGACCAAAATCCTCTACCCTTCTTTATAGTTGGTCATAGTTGAGATATATTTTCTTGAGGTCATCCTAGGAAGATTGGGATATGTCTCCTCTAGCCATGAGGTGCAGTGCTTCTAGGAAGCTATCATTTACCCCTCTTAAGAAGACTAGTTTCTGTGAATCCTCTATCAACACATGTTGAGGATTCTTCTGTATGGTGTACAAGAAGCGTGAAACATAGTCCTCCAAATTTTCATCCTCCTTTTGTGACATTAAAAAAATTCCATCTCCTCTTGGGTCACCCCCCTTGCAATACTCTATATTTTTGTAGAAACAGAGTCTGCATCTCATCCCAAGTAGCTACTGCATTAGCTCCTAAGCCTGTGAACCATCGTAAGGCAGACTCCTTCTGCATTACTGGAAAAAAATTGAGTTTGTGGGCATCAGTTTTATATTCAAATCTATGATAGAGAATATCAAACTTGAACAAAAAGGTGTCATTATCTTCGGTTACCAGGCCAAAGAACTTTGGAAGTGCGGAAGTGGGTATATTTTGGAGATTAGCATTATTTATAAGGTTTGGAAGAGGGAATGGAAAGGTAGGTTGTGCCATTACTAGAGGTATTTGGAAATGGATTTGCTTATGGAAAGGAACATTAGCTACAGGATTGTTAACAACAGGTGCATTTGGGTCAGAATTATCAAGCAACTTAGAACTTACAAACTAACAGTCAAATCCCTATAAATAGAGAATTGACACTTATTCAAAATAGAAGGAAAATTTCTAGGAAAATTTCTAACTAGAATTATGCCAGAGAAGAAAAAGGGAACGTAATAGCCCATGACATATGCAATAAAGTCTGGGTGACCAATTCAACAAGATAATGAGTGTAGAGGAAATATAGCAGAGCTATATTCCTATATTCTCTGGAATGGTGACTCCTCCAATGTATTAGTCGTGTCTGTCGGTGCCATGACGATTTCCCCTGTCATAACTGGACTTCAACGTTCTTCTTTTAATGTTGTCAACCACTCTCAAGCTGCTCCTTCTTCCTGGCAGGTTAGTTATCATGCAGAAATATGCATACAAGTAAACTTTATCAAATTAATCCAAATATTAGAACACACATTCTGGTAGCTATATAAAATACTGCACAATATATCATATTAGCAAAACATGACATAACTATCTACCCATAGGTTTGATGGATCTAACTATACTTTAACACAAGTTCAACTGGTTATAAGTCCACAAATGTCTTGGTAATAATTTAAAATAGAGTATTATGATCAATAGAAATAGAGACAATAAATTGTCTCATCAGCGTGTAAGGAATATCAGTTGGATAAGCTAACTAAATATAGTTTTAAAATAAAATCTTATTCTTCAAGTGGATTGTTACATATTGTGCATATTGATTTGTGTGGCCCTCCTAGAACTAGAAGCTATTATGGAGATAGGTATTTCATATCATTCATTGATAATTATTCAAGGATGATGTGGGTTACATTTTTTAAGGAGAAATATGAAGCTTTTGAAAAATTCAATATTTATTAAGGCTATCATTGAGATAGAGAGAGGTATGAAACTAAGATGTCTAAGATCTAATAGAGGAGGTGAATTTACATCTACTAAACTTAATGCATTTTGTGAAGATCATGGGATAAAGAGACAAATGTCCACACTGCAGACTCCACAACACAATGGTATTGTAGAAAGAAGAAACAAAACTATCCTAGACACTGCAAGGACAATGATGATTGAGGGAAATGTACCACAATTCTATTGGAGAGAAGTAGTTAGCACTATTTTCTATACATTGAATTGAGTTCAAATCAAGAAAGAAACTGGTAAGACTCCTTATGAGCTATTGTATGGTCATGTTCCTAATGTGAAATATTTCACAATTTTTGGAAGCAAATGTAAATCAAAGCAGATGAAGATTTCAGGAAATTTGATCCTAGATGTGATTAAGGTATCTTTTTCTTTTTTATTCTACAAATAGAAAATTAAATAAATGTTACAATAACAGGTTGAGAAATATAGTTGAAAGTGAAAATTTTTAAGTGGATGATATCTATTAGAAACAAGCTATATCTTGTAGATTTGATTCAGATGATGAGGAATACAATCAAGGAATGCAAGTACAAAATCAAAATCAAAATCAGAATGGTTCAGGAAATCAAGATGAAGAAGTTGAAAATGGGGAAGAAGTGGAGACATAAGAGCCAACTACAAAAGAAAATCCTAAGACTCCAAGGTATGTAAGGATAAATCATTTTCAAAATCAGATTATTGGTGATAGGAATAAATTTGTTCAAATAAAGAGAAGGTTGGCAAAAGATAGAGATGATATTTGTCTAATTTCCAAGATTGAATGTAAAGATGTTAATGAATTGTGTAAAGATGAAATTTGGTACAAAGCTATGGAAGAAGAATTAGATCAGATTGAAAAGAAAAAAAATGGATTCTTGTTCCCATACCTTTAAACAAGAATGTGATCAGAACTAAATGGGTATTCAAAAACAAATTTAATGAGGATAGTGAAGTGGTTAAGAATAAAGATGGATTTGTTTGTGAGGGATACTCACAAATGGAAGGTATTGAATTTGAGGATACTTTTTCTCATATTTCTAAAATTGAGGCTTTTAGAGTGTTTCTTGCATATGCTACTTACAAAGATTTTAGAGTGTATCAGACAGATGTCAAGTCTACATTTCTAAATGGAGAGTTGGAAGAAGTTTATGTTGAGAATCCTGATGGATTTCCATTGATTGATCAAAGTGACATGGTTTTCTGATTAAATAAATCTATGTATGAATTTAAACAAGCCCCTAGATCCTGGTATGCAAGATTGGATAAGTATTTTTTGAAGCTTGGCTTTAATAAAGGTATTATTGATAGTAATTTGTACTTTAAGATTGATCATGCTAACATCTTAATTGTTGAAGTATTTTTGGATGATATTATCTTCGGTGGAAATGATCAGTTGAGTAAAGAGTTTTTTAATGAGATGAAAAAAGAGTTTGAGATGTCTATGATATGTGAGATGAAATTTTTTCTTGGTCTGCAAATTACACAATTAGAAAAATGAATTTTTATATCTCAATCCAAGTAAGAGTTGTTGAAGAAATTTGGTATGAAAGATTCAAAACTAGTTTGTGCTACTATGATTGTCGATTTCAAATTGATAAAGGATCATGATTCCTCAAAGACAAATCAAACAAGATACAAATCCATGATCGATGGATTATTGTACTTGACACAAACCAAACCTAATATTATGAATGTTGTTTTTATTATTGCCATATTTCAAGCAGATCCTAAAGAATCACATATTTTTGTCTAATATTCAGATACTTGAAAGGGATAGTTGACTATGGTTTGTGGTATCCTAAAGGTGATTATTTTTCATTGTGTGCATTTACTGATGCAAATTGGGCAGGTAAAGTTGATGACAGAAAGAGTACAAGTGGAGGTGCATTATTCTTGGGTAAAAGGTTAGTTTCTTGCTCAAGCAAAAATTAGGATTGCATTTCTCTATCTACTATTGAGGCATAATATGTTTTTGTTGTTGTTAATTGTAGACAAGTGGTATGGATGAAGCATATGTTGAAGGATATAAGAATTGAATATGATGAGCCTATTTTTATCTACTGTGATAATTCAAGTGCAATTAATATTTCAAAGAATCAATTGTTGCATTCAAAGAAAAAATATATCTATTAAGTATCATTTCTTGAGAGAGAAGATCGAAGTGAAGGAAGTAAGAGTGGAATATGTATCTACTAAGGAGCAAATTGCAAATATTTTCATGAAGCCCTTTTGAAAGGATACTTTTGAGTATCTCTGAAGTAAGCTTGGGTTGATTTCTCCTCCTAATCAAAGCTAAAAAAGCATTGATATGCATCAAGCTAGTGTTCTTACAATGTTGTATTTAATCTGAATTGATGTTTTGATGACTACTACTCAAAGGGAGTAGCTAGTGCAGTGGTTTATTAGTTTTTCATGCATTTGAAAGATTTAGTTGTTGTGCATATATGTTCCTTTTCCATTGATGTCAAAGGGGAAGAAATATTCATATGAAAAATAGTGTGATTTAGCTTATGAGGTGAGATTATTCTCAAGGGGAGAAGGTTTTTTAGAGAGACTCTGAAAGATAGTATTCTGGATATTGTTGGTGGTATTGTTGATATGATTTCTTTGTGCATTGATTATTTTTCACATCATATGTTTCCATCAATTCTATATGGGGAGATTGTTGGAATGGCATGCATACATGTGCTAACATTGATGTTTTATCATTGATGTCAACATATTTCTATTGTTTGAGACAATGTTCCTATGTTGTTCCTAAGATGTTTAGTGAGATGATTGGTTCAATATGACTATTGTGTTGAAGATCACATGTTGTGAATGTATAGTTGGTTTTAGGGATGTCTATAGTTGAATTGTGTCAATTTACAAAAGTTAGCATTATGATTTGAGTGAGCTATGTATGTTTGATTAGAGACTATTATTTTGGTTATTCATGAAGAGACAATGTTATAGTTTTTGGTTTGGTGTGGATCAGTTACTCAATATTTCTGGTTTCAGACATGGTGGTGTGTTTAGGACATGGATGTGTATACTCATCTTGTCTAGTTCATGATTTTAAGGACCAAAGGAAATTTTTCTTGTATGAAAAAGGCTCAAGTTGGTGTTCTTGATGAACAATGCAAAGTTGATGTTAAATTATGACACATAGTTGTTTTGATTATTGTTGTGGCATTTCATGGTGATTGCTGATGTTTCTAGATCATGTTCTATTCATGTTTCTAGATCACATTGATTGGTGTGATCGCATTTGGTGATTTTCTTGAGGCATATTGGTGTTCTTTTTGTTCTTGACCCACATGATGGTGTAACATGTTGTAAATTTTGAGGCGTGATTTTTGGAGTTGTAGCATGTTTGAGGATGAGGATTTGGATCATTGCTATGTATTAGCTGGCATGCTTTGGATTACATTGAAGATTGAATTATATTTGATTAAAATTTGTAATTAGGTGTTTGGCCAACCTTGAGGAATTAAGGTTGATGAATTGTATCAATTTGTAATTGCAAACAAGTGAGAGTGTGTGTATGGGTGTATGAGTGTATTGTTAGATGTTATTTCTTTTTGCACATATGCAAAAGAAATTAGCACATATGCAGAATAAAGTGGTGCATATGCATTCTATTCTGGAACATTTGTCTTACTAGATTAGTGCATCTGTGACAGAGAGCACTTTTCGAGGGTCTATTCAAAAATTAATTCCATATTCAGATTCCTTATGTTTTGAGGATTATTTTTAAGTATTGACATTTTGTTTCTGATTCAATATGGTATAATTATGATCAATTTTTTATTTGGGATTAAAATGAACCTTGTTTTGGATTGCACTGAGGATTAACTTGTCTCCTCGATTTCAAGACCATTGATGTTGGTCCGGTCTTATCCTGTGACATTCATGGTTGTGGTCCAAAATCTCATATGGTTGCTTGAACGTGAATTATTTGTTCATGCTTATATTGGGGTTGTCTTGGAACCTTTGGATGTGATTCTTTCACTTGTTCACGATCATTTAAGGAATGTTGGTTGTTCTAACTTGTATATGTTATTTGGTTATTAATACACTATATAATTGATTTTATATCTTTACATTAAAAAAAATTTTAAGTGCATGTTTGACCTCGTGTTCTAAGGGTTCCTTGGCAGGGCATTACACTTTCTTATTAATTCTTCTATCCATATTAATTAATTATTTTTTATTAATTAAGGGTAAAATCACAATCGTGTGTCGCCTTTTAGGCTAACTCAACTGAATCATCCCAGTCAGACTTGGTCCAATCAGACTCAGTCGAGTCTAACATGACTGAGTCCATGTAAGTACCACGCGGTGCCAAATGACGCCTACATGGCCTAGTAGACTAGGCTGAGTGGGATTCGACCGAGGCCCCCTCGGCCAAGTCCCTGCCATATTTTAAATACCAAAAAAAACCTCAAGCCCCTCATTTCCACATTAAGGGGTTACGAGAGTGGGAAAGATGCTCCAAAGGAAACTCGATCGAGTTCCAAGAAGGGGGCCCCATTTTTTAAAAAACTTTTTTTGTATAAATATGTAAAAAATGTTTTTTTTTTTCACTTAGAACTATAATATATTATTTTTTCTTCATTTTTAAGCAATAAATGTTTAATTTATGAACTGTGGTTCAAAAGTGTTGCATGTTGAAGAAGTTTTATATGTTTAAATTTATATGTAAATGTATGAATTAACATGTTTAAAGTTAAATGTTTTCATTTGAAGTATGTATGTTCAAAGTTAGATACATAAATTATGTCAATTTAA
>MU224437.1:1322259-1339237 GCA_018584345.1 Thuja plicata
CCATCCACTTACCCTATCTCCTATCAAGATCAACAGAAACATGCATCTTTGAAACCTCCATATCAACACATCCATATGAACCATCCATATCAGTCTTATTCATCCACAAATCCCAAGTCTTTTGGAATCAATTTGGATGCAAAACAAAGAAATCAGAAATTCAAGAATCCACTTACATATGAAGATCACTATGTCAAATCTAATCGACATGTGAATACAAAGAAAAAAGAAACATTCAAGAGACCACAAATGTCCACTGAGAATAGCATAATATCAAAGAAAATATGGGTTCCAAAAACATCATGGAAGAATTACGTTCTAAATCATCCAAAAGCGAAGGAAAATCAAGAGTTATGTGGATTCCCAAGTCTCTCTTAAAAGGCTTGAACAAAAAGGAAAAATTAGAATTGGCATCCAAGTTTCCAAAGGCTTCCACTTCATCTTTTTTCACACATTGTCCATCTTCTAACTCTATATTGGGTCCTCATGTCCCAAAATCCATTACGTTGAATACTTCCTCCATCTTGGGTCCTTGTGTACCAAGATCCCTATCCATTCATACATCAAAAACTCAATCAATACACTACCCTTCAAAGAGTGTGTTGATGTTGATCTTGTCACCTACTATCCTTCCATATTGGTTCCTTACATTCCTTCTTTTCCTCTCATCCAGTCCATTGCATAAAATCTTGGCTTCCATCTTCCTTATTCTCCATTTCATCAACCTAGAAACATCTTTGAGCATACTTTTAGTGTTCTTGGCCTATCAGAGCATATCTTTTAAAAGAGCACTATCCAAAGAGAATGATGCATAAGTTCCTCCTTAAAATCAGAAAAGACAAAAAAAAAAAGAAGAAAAAAAAAGTGCCTCGGTGAAAACCTGGCAAGCAGGCACCTTGATAGAAAAATTAAAGAGAAAAAAAGATTCATCCTATGGTGAAAACCACTTCTTGTGGCACCTTGGATAAGTACCATGATGGAAACCTGGCAAACAGGTGTTACGCGTAATTCCTCCTACTTGCACTCTTCACTTGGGGGCAAGTTCCTTCCATGACATCATATCCCTCATATCTTTCATCCATTTTCCATCTAGTGATCTTGACAAGGTTAGGCCTATTCATGAACAAATTGTATATCTTACTCACTTGATCTTGTACATTGCTCACAATCATGATCTTTCTTATCCCAAGTCCATACTCACTATCCTGGCACTAGTCCTATCATTTGACCCTTTGGTCTTGATCAAAAGGAAGAACAAAATAAAATGAAAAACAAGTTCTAAGAACTCTCTTGACATGTCCACTCTTTTGGACTGCATGCTATCCTACATAGTTTTCATGACATCAGGTCACTATCCTATCTAATATTTAGCACAGCTTCGTGAGCCTACATTGCTATATTATTTTTCCATAGCTTGGGTAATCTTGAGGAGACTGTCCTTGAGGGTGGCATTCACTTACTTCCTCCACCATTGCGAATCCACTTCTGAGATATCAATACATCCATAACACCCTACATCTTTCTAGACATTGGAGGCACACAAATGAGATCATGCTTGAGAATTGGTAATCTTTTACAAATCTTCTACACACTAGCACTCAGGCATCACTTGTGTTGTTTGCTCCATCTATCAATGCACTATTGATACTAGGCCTTCATAATTTTTCCTGTGTTCATACGCTGACTTATTTTTTCCTAAATGGCTATTTTATCCTCGCTTGGGATGTGTCTACATTTACGTCTTAGCAATAAGTCATTCTGCACTATGGGCATCATTTCTAGTATGGTAGGTTATGGTTGCTAGGTTGCTCTAGGATGGTTTTCCTCACAAACACAATGTTTCTTGATACATGCAAAACAATGTCACTTTCCAAAACAAGGGTGTCTTTTCAAACATCACATATCTAGACATGACATTGACATTTACAGGGTTCCTACAAGGCTATATTGGATCGCAAACATGAACAGATTATCCTCTCGATCAATAGACATGGAACACCATATTTCTTGTATTCCAATTTTCTGATTGATGAATCTCTACTATGTTTGACATATGAATGAACAAGTACTACTTAAACACATAGTTTGGTTTTGGTCTGATTATGATTCTTCCATGTCCTGATGATGTTTTCAACTAGGGGCATCTAAGTAATTATAAATTTTATTTTATTGATTCACAATGGATGATTCGTTATGTCTTCTTAGTTACTCAATGACATCTACGCAAAGACAAAGAGTCACAAGGATAGGGGGCATAATGTTTTCTTGATTTTCTGTGTATGGTGATTGTTCCAAATGATCCTATAAATTTCACCTAATTTGGTTGTTTATGGTAAGAGCTGTTACTATGGGTGGATAACCACATATATCTTGATCTTTGTTAGGTGTAAACTACGGTGAGGTTGAAACAATTTCCTTTTCTATTTTCTGGTCTAGATGCTTACTAAGGTATACGAATCATAATGTACCCAAGGATATAAATTTTCAAAGTCATTGCGGGTCCAATATCTTGCCTTAATCAGAATCTTGTATCTTAAAAGGAAGGTGACTATCTTGTTATCCTGGCTTCTATGCCTTGATGCCTAAGTCTATTTCTGACATTTCAATAAAATATAGTATTCATATTATCATAATATCAGTGGGTATTAGTGATGGTTGTACTATCAGGTGGTATCCATTCTAAAAGAGTGCCCAATGATGATAAAAAGCTATACATTTTCATATCAGTGACAAGTCCTAAGAGTCTGCATATAGCTGCATTTAGAGATTGCATGGTGCATTTTTGAATGAACAACATAAGGATTTGAGCTCAAACTCCTTTCTCTTTTAAATTCATCTGAAATCCAAGTTTATTACTAATACCCATGCTTCCCAAAAGCTTTGATCTATCAGGAACAAAATCAAACTCATATTTTTACGTAATTAACTTGATAATCGTGTATTTATTTTTAAATACACCTTCTTTTCTACCTCTTATACTCCATTCTTTCTTGTCCTAACCGCTTCCTGCAAGTGATACGTTCTTTCAACTAAGGGATTTATTTCTTTTCCTTCAATTTCATTCCCGAGGGGGCATGATCACACTATCATCAATTAAATTTTTTCTCAAAACTGCATTAAAGTGACTTCGTTATCAAACAAACTAGGGGCATAACAGTTTCCTTGACTAAAGTTAGAATTGTTGGATAGAAAGCTTTGGTTCTCATAAGCTGGATATCTTGTGTTTCCTCATTTTATAAGATTCTTATTAAGCTCCTGGCAGCTTTATATTGGCTTTTGGATGACAATCAAGTTTAGAATCAGTATTATCAATCTTTGGATGACAACCAAGTTCAAAATTGGTATCTTTAAAGTCTTTTATTGATCTTTGGATGACAACCAAGTTCAAAATCAATTATATCAGTTTGTTCAATCAAGTGCAAGACTGATCTCACCAACATTTCATTCGACAACCAAGAATACAATTCTCAATCTTTTTGAAGTCAAAATCAAAAACTTTCTTTGAATCAATGCACTGCTCGCACATCAATTCAAAGAGGGGCAAATGTAACCACCTGAATTTGGTCTGTTGCAACTATGGACCCTATCTTCCCTAAGTGTGATCATACCCCCAATTATGTCCAAACAACCCTATTACTGCTTGGCGTAATTCTTTTGAAATCAATTTAATCTCCTAAAGTGATCAAATCACTAAATTATTTACTTTTAGCAAAAATCAAAATCAATCAAATACATGGATAAAAATGATTAATTTTCTAGGAATTAAATAAATCTCTAAACTAATTGATTACTTACAATTACCCCATTCCCCTAGCCTATTTAATTTTTTTAAAATGGCTATAGTCCCCTTAATTATTAAAAAGCAATAAAATTCTTAAATAATTAAATTCCTATATTTTAAATAAATTAAATAAGTTTAATTCATTTCATTTATATTCCCTTAAACCCCAACCTAACCTATCTCAACCACTTCTACCCTAGGTTCTAACCCATCTCAACCCATTCCACCCTGGCTAATCTAATCCTAATTCTAATTCTACCCTAACCCACCTCCTAATGTTGTCACGTTCCATTAAGGAATGATTAACAACTCAACCCACTTGAGAAAGTCCACTTTCTCAAGCAAGACTTTCCTAAGGGACCAACTTGCCAAGCTGAGTCTTACACCCTTCCCATGCTTCTTTAAGGCTTTCATTAATGCCTCATTAATGAAGATGCCTTAAGCCCATGTCTCCTTCATGCCTCATTAATGCTCAAGGCATTAATGGCTCTTACACCATCATTAATGAGTCCCTCAACTCATTAATGAGCCTTGTCTCCCCTTTCTCTCTCTTATTCTTCTATAAATAGAAGCCATTTTTGAGAGCAATAAAGCCTTCATCTCATATTGTAAATGCATTGTTATGTTGTTGGAATAGACTTAGACTCATACTTTATTTCATAGTTTATGCTTATACATTGTTAGAATGTCCATTTTTAGACTAATATGCATTGTTCATTAAATAATAGCTTGTTTTAAATCAAATCTTTCATGCTAGGTTGTTTATGTCACTGGTATTTAGCATAAATTTGAGGGATTTTATGTTACATGCTACACTCATCCTAGTTAGAAAGCAATAAGTTGATGTTATGGTTTATATGCTCTTTAACCCTTGTTTTTCACTAACAGAATGACTTATTGAAGTGTTGTGTTGCAAATAACAGGTGCACAAATATACACACACACAAGTAAGTATGGAACTGCACTCTATGAAGCTATATTTTACATCAGTTCCTATATTCATTGAGAATATGCCAAATTAGCATGAATGAAGATGCACTATGGCATTGCATGTTATGTTTTGTGAATCTAGTCTAGTCGGTCAATATGAACTGAGCATAAACTGCATGTTGGTGAACATGTGAAAGACAATTGAGTTGACATTATGTACTGAGCATTGTATACTCACTGAGCTGAAGACTTTGGTGTATTGACCGAGCATCTCTGTTTAATCGAATGAGTGGTAGGTGAAGCATTTAATGCAACACTTAGGGTATTTTCTATAAAAAGGGCAACGTAAACCCATTTGTTCACCCAACATTAAAAAGAAAATTACAGAGCGAAGAAGTGATTCATAATGACTACATTGCAGAACAATTCATAGCACTTTCAAAGCTACTCCAATAGATTTCAAGCATTCACAGCAACCATCTAGTGAGTATCTAGACTCACCGAGTTAACAGGTTATTTGTGAAGAAGCCCTAAATTAATGAATAATGGAAACCACTTCATGAACCTCAAAGATCAAGATGGAAAAGGATGAGAAGGTCATCTTAATAAAGAAAACAACCTATGGGGAACCTAACTATAAGTTTTTCCCTAAGGTTGTTGCTCAATTGACAACAAAGGAGCATTTTTGAGTATCCCACCTAGGGTTTTATTGGTTGAAGACATCGTGCATACATTCACTACAAAGTTGCATAGATTGGAGACTTTAATCTTGAGGAAGCTTATCAAAAGCTATGCAAGGACTATAACCTAAGGGATGAGTACAAGCACATTAAAGTGAAACGGTTAACCAATGCCCTACTATTCCCAAAAGGTTTCAAAATGAAATAGATTTGCATTGTGTACAACTGAGTGCATGACGAAAAGATGTGGTTAGATGAACCCAAGCCAATAACAAAGGATGTGATACATGCAGTGACTGGATACCCTATAACCAAGAAAGAAAAATCCCTAAGACACCCTAGATGGACTCAGATTGAAAATTTAACTGGAGCCGAGTGGGACGATAGAGGTCTAAAAATAAATTCAATCACTGACCCTGAAATGAAATTTGGTGTTTATGTGATTGGATATAAAATATTTCAAGCTAGCAGATTGAACATCATTGCTTGTGGAGTATTCAACACTGCATACAAAATAGTGAAGAAGGGACTGTAACTTGATCTAGCCGAGCTGCTACTGAAACAACTTGAAGAGAACATGAGAACAATTAGACCAGTCTGATCTAATACATGTAAGTTCAGTTCCCTACTGATGTACACATTATTTTACTTATATAATTTCCTTCCTTCCATCGATAATGTCACTTGGTACACCAACCGACCTATCATAGCACATATTAGTGATTACATTAAATCACTAGGAGATAATTTCACACCTCTATTAGATGCCTACTTTACATCATTCAAGAATAGGATGCAGAAGAGGATGAGAATCCTTGCCCAGTTAGTTGAAAAATACAAGGATGAGATATGTTTTGTAGTTGACACCAACACAACACTCATCAAACCTTTCAACCCAAGAATAACATGGTTACCACTATTAGACTATCAAATTGACATAGATCTAGCTACAAGAGCTATTGAAGCCCTGCTGAACGAACTAGTTGATAAATCTTTAAGAAGATTTGGCACATATGAGGAAGAGAAGTCAAGAATTAAGATTGGTTTAGAAGTCAATAAAATAGGAAGGAAGAAAACACGAATGGTGAATTCACTTCAAAAGAAATTTTTGGTAACTGATGAAGAGTTGGAACAGTTAGTAGACATCACCAAGAAACAGACACCCATCGGTGAAAGTAAAGAGTTAAGTGATTCAGAGTCTACATAATCATATGCAGAGCCACCACATGCCAAGAAAACAAGAGTTACTAAAGTAACGGTTGCATCTAGAACAAGGAGAGAAACAACAAAGGTAGATTCACCACCCTTAAAGAAAGGAACTGTAAGAACATATCTGAAAAGAAATCTTAAAGCCTCAATCGAGAAACATCACCAAAAAAATGAAAGAAATATGTAAGAGGAAGAGAAGACAAGGATGATACTAAAGAAGATGAAAGAGAACAAAAGAAAATCTGAGTAGAATAGGAAAATATACCATAGACAATTGATGAAGTTGCATAGTCAATCGTCAACACAGGCAATCTAGTACATCATAAGATTAGACAATGGGGAACTCTGTCTATCGAGGATCGGGACAAAATAGAAGAAGCCATCATCAAGATGATGGTTTCTTACAAATATGTACCTATACAATTTGGCAATCATATTCCATAGGAGCTACATGGAAAGATATCAGCTAAATAGACATATGCATTACACATGGAGAAATAGATGAGAGAGATATCCCTAGTAACATTCATGCCCAATTGCACAGTTGGATAAATTGGCTCAACAATAAAGGAGCACACCAATAATTTTTTTGCAAAATCCATAGGATACAAAGTATTGTAGAACAAGTTAGAAGATATTGACATAGAGAGCAATAAGATTTGGACTTAAGTATTTAATCCACCTGAGTAGGTACTGGCTCTAACCGAGACTTCTCATACCAAGGAGAAGGAGGCCACATTGAGCCCTGAGCACATATTCATCAATGACACCAAGGATGTCAATCCTATTGACTTAACCATAGAGGCAAGTAAGGTCATGGATGATATTCCTGATATATTAAAATCATTAGGGGAAACACCAGTCATAACTATACAAGATATCACTCATGGTGATTATGATGATGATGCCAAGGCTGATGAAGATGTCACTATTGCCATCGAGCCAACAAATGAATAGGACACTACTGATGATGCACAGGTACTTGTACCAGGTAATATGCCTTACTTGATGCAAGCAATCAATATAATGATTGAATCACAACATACACCACCTGAGCCTAAAGCAAACATACCAATGGAAAAAGGTGATGAACACAGGGAGAAGATAGATACCAGTGGAAAGCAAAAACTGAGTGATGCACCTGCCCATAACACTGGAGAGGTAGACAAGGCTGCAAGTCAAGAAAAAGTTAAAGTAGAGATGTCTACAATTGACCAATAGGTAAAGATCGAGTACCCTAGCCAAGGCACCACACCTCCCAAGAAATCAATGACAGAAACCGAGCAACAAAAGGCTCTTTCTATAGTACCTCATTCCCCTGCTTCAAGCAACATTCAAAAGAAGAAGAAGAACAAGAAAGGATGTAAAGCCCCCATCACACTCGATGAGATCATAGACATACCTGGCTATGATCCAAAAACACTTGATCCTGATTCCCTAACAAGATATGGGGAGATACACAAAAGAAAATAACTATAGGATAAGCTCATAAAGGAACACATAAATTCACAAGTCTCGAAAACAACAAAGGAGAGTCTATTGCAAGTAGTGCTCAACACTAATATTGATCAAACTACACCCATTATTGATCAACTTACTGTTCTGACCGAGGTAATCACAACACAGAATGTAGACACCGAGAAATTCATTAAGGAATGAGCAAAAGAGAAGTATCAATACAAACTTACTGAGAAAATCAGCCAAGAAGTGGCAGAGAATAAGGTGAAACTTTCTGAACTAGTATCTTCATTAGAACCTATTATTTCAGAAGTAGTTACCTTAGTTCAAAATTTTTGCACTCTAGAGCACTTAACTACCAAGCATAGTGAACAGATAGCTAAGATAGATGAAAATCTAAAAGCTAGTGCACTAAGTCTGTCAACCAAACCAAATGCATTCCAATTGCATTATGAAAATATTGTTGAATCTAAATAGTTAAGACTTGAGATACAAAAGGCAGAAATAAAAATTAGAGATGAAGTAACCGAGCTATAGGCCATGTTACTACGGAATCTCACATTGTTGTTAACACACATGACTATGACAAAGACTCTAATTGCCACCCCAGAGATGTCAGTGATAGAAATCATATATGACATGCATGCTCAAATCACTTTGGATAAAATGAACCTAGAGAACTTAAATGAGAAATGGGACAAGATGGTGGAAGTCATTCAACAATCTCATTCACACATATTTGACAAGCTGTAAGTTCTACATCTTTGTCATTACTTTCAAAAAAGGGGGAAACATGTACATACATTGTATCTACATACCGAGGCATGCACATAGGGGGAGTGTAAAGGTAAAACACTTCATGTATATACTAAACATATCATTTTTTGATACTAATTCCAAAGGGGGAGATTGATAATCTATAAAGGATCTGAAGTTGTCATTAGTATATAAGAAGACAGTTTTGGTCGGTTGGTCATGATTACCGAGCGACAACACTCACCGAGCGCAGTGATCACTGAAATGTTTTGAACACCGAGCGATAGCACAATCAACCAATCAGTATAGTAACCAAGGTACATCACTGATCACCAGTCTACGAAGCCATCACCGAGCACCAGTCTACACCGAGAGACAACATTTCACTGAGAAAAGAGGATCTCACCTACATGTCAGCTAAAACACTTTAATCTTTAAAAGAACTTTTTTCTTATCTAGATAACTATTTTTTGTGGATCAAGAAAATAATTAATTGTGGATGTAAATAGTTAACTGATTGTATTAATGCAAACTAGGAGATCAAGGTCAAGTTGTAAACCTTTGATCTTAGAGTTTTTTCAAGAAAAGTGTGAAACCTAATTAGGTCAAATCTTTTGTATATAGATGTAATAATAAATCAAGAATGATATGATAGTAGCCACCAAGGATACCTATGGATCAGACAAAGAGTTTCATACATAAGGATAGATAAAGGAGAATTAGGTTTTTAAAGAACAACATACAAGGCTACCGATCAAAACAGAGGTATTATCCATCACAATAAGGTGATATATTTTGTGTACTTAATGGATATGTAATCATCAATTTGAGATTTCAGCAATTAGATCATATATTTTTTTACTCTCTAACAATTGTAGCAAAAAAAAAAATCCTTTCACAAGGTGGACTTAACAGTCTTTTTGTAAATCTCTTAACTGAGTGCACGCATACATTATGTTGCTAAAATCTCTTAATTGAGTAGACTTAACAAGTCTAACATGTTACTCCTAACAGAATAAGATCATCAGAAGTGATCACAACTTGTAGCCCTAACAGGCACCTTCCATTCTGCAGATAGTGAAGCTTTGTGGGTTTCATCCCCACCGCAATTTTTACCTTCTAACAAGGGTTTCTGTGTGATCAAATACTTGTGTCATGTGTAAATGAATTTCATGAATGTTTCAATGTTTTTTTACATGCACTTACATTTATGCTATGATATTACATACATGGAGTATAAAATCTACAGTGGTTGGTTATGCAAGTAATGAGTACTAAGGTTTAATTTGTAAAAGTTTTTAAGGGTACCGATTCACCCCTCCCATCTCAGTACACGCCCTTCCATTATTCCAACACCAAAGTATCAATATAATTTATTTAATATAGATCAATTATTTGAAACCTAATCAATCTAATAAATTTGTAATTTCAATAGATAATTTAGAAAAATTACAATTGTAATTTTCAAATAAAGTATCTTGATCTAGAAAATTTAATAAAGGAAACCAAACTATCAATCTAATATAATGTAGAGACCTTGAAAATAATTTGAAACCTAATCAATCTAATCAATTTATTAATCAATCTAAACAACCTTAATCGATCTAAAATCAATCTAATCTAATCAATTGAAAAAAGTATTGAAAGTTTTAATCAATTAAAATTCAAAACCTAATCACTATAAATTCAATCTAATCAACATACCTAATCGATTTAATTTAATCAATCTAATCAATTCTAAAATCAATCTAAATTACCAATCTAATATAACCTAATCAATATTTATTCAATCTGATTGAACAATCTCATCAATTTATTAATCAACCTAATATGACCCCTTAAGCTCTATTATGCACCCTTAAGCCCTATTATGACACCTTAAGCCCTAATATGACCTATTATATATATATATATATATATATATATCCAGGTTCAATCATGTGTTTCAAATCATTTATAGTCTACTTCAAATATGAATTAATTACGCATGAGCTAGATCGATGAAAACACATTAAAAGCCTAAGTTAGCTCTTGATACATGTAGTGTGGATCCTCTCTATCCTTTATTATGTCCAAAAATTTTTAATGTTCTTCAATAGTAAACTTCCTCTTTTGGTTTCCACGTCCTTTTTTTGGCACAGTCTCAAATTGCAACTTTGTCTCTATAACCAAGTGACTATAATGTAGAACTCTCTGTCCAGGCATGAATTCAATAAATTGAAGTCCATTTTTGTCAATCTTAACTTGTTGATAATAGGTGCCTTCAATAACAACTGAACCAGTTGGATATTGATGTCCATCACCATCAATAATTTCTTGTGGCAACTTGTATTTTTCTTTGGTGCATCTTAGTAGATAATAATCTACACCTTATGCATTCTCAGGATCCACAACCACAACAAAAATATCACCTACAAATGTAAAAATGAATCATGTATTTAAATTAATAACAAAAATTTAAGTTTAGACTTCTAAAATTTGAATGTCACTCAAGTAAACCTAATAAATTATATGTAAATTATAAATAAAAAAACATATATGTGTACATGTATGTCAGCACACACCTATAACAACTAAATCAAAAACTCGTTTGTAATATGTGTCATTTTCATCATCTTCATAAGGAGGCATTCCGATTAACTCTTTTGGTCTCATTGTGAAACATATCCATTTGCAATATTAACACATTGACTCATTGTATTGTTGTTAACACAATGTTCACAAAAGCATGATTTATCTCTTAATTGAATAAGTGGAGGCTTGTGTTGTCATGTAGTCATCACTCGATGTAAACTTATAATACCAACAATTGACTGAAAATTGTAAGGATTAGATCGATTGATATCTAGACAAATTACAAATTTTAAATAAATTAGTCAGATCTTAGTTCAATTATGAAAAATGTGAAATGAATGTACATGCTATATATAGACTCAACTTGAACACATGTGACCTATAGTTTAATTTTTAGAATTTGAGTTTGAAAAATGAAAGTTTTAAATACCTATCACTTCCCAAAAGTAATGTTTGTTGTATTTTGTGTCTCGAGTAGCAAAATGATTTCGACACAATTCAACAATTTTATTTGCATTCTCTATCATGTTACCTAGATATATAACAATTTAGTATAATTAGTTTATTTTTAGCAAATGAAGATTAAAGAACGTGTACATACTATACTATAAATAAGTTGAATATCAAATGTATGTACCTTGAAGCTCATGTTGTCAGAGTGCACGCTTCACACATGCTCCCGCTCCATCATGCTCTCCTTTTCCATGTCCACTTTCAAAGAAGTTCCAAAGAAACTTAACATTGTGTCTAGCATGTTGCATGGCTAACCAATAAAAGACTTTTGCAGACTTAAATTGACCTTCAATTTGAAGTTATAGACATGTACACACACATGAACATTTAACTTATATATATATATATATATATATATATATATATTCATGTAAAACAGAAAAATTATATAATTTATCTAGTAGAATTGATAGAATAAAAGAAAATATAATGTACTTACCCGCACACCCATCAGACCAGATCCACTGTTGTGAAGCATTTATCCCAAGATTTGCAAGAATATCGAAAAACATGCTAAAATAATGAGCCAAGTAGCTCCTATCATGAACCCTATCATCGTTGATATAGAAATGAACCTCCTTGATTATAATACGTTTATTTTGATCTATACTTTCTATCTCATCCAAATCAAATTGTGCATGTCTATAGGTCATGTTGGTGCTATTTCCTGTTTGAAATGCGCCTTGTAAACTTCTTAGGGTCTCTTGTCATTGGTGGTGTCCAAGACTTTGAAATCTAGGTTAAAATTATTCTTTTGCCTCTGCAAAGTTTGTTCTTACCCTTAACCTAGTTGAAAATGGTGGAAAATGTCTAAGAAACCCTAAGTGTCTTGGCGGATTCTATTTTCATGTTACTTTTTTGGTCACTTAAGTTACCTCAAGTCATGTGTTCACGTTAAATGGGTTGCTTTTTTTTAAAAGATTGTGTTATCCTAACCGCTTTAATATTTCCTAAGTCATCCCGCTAAAAAAGTCCCTTTTACATCATTATCTTATGTGGTGAGAAAGTTGGTTTTGATCGAACGGCCCACTTAATGGCTTAAAAGAAAAGTAAATGACATCTATCGGTTAAGCCATTAACCAGTAGCGATGCATTTCCTTGGTGGGGACAAAAAGTTGTAAAGGTTCTAAGTTAAACAATGGGAAAGTGTGAAAAAAGCTGACGGCTTGCTTAATGGCTTAAAAGAAAAGTGTGCGAAATATAATGAGTAAGCCATTAAGAGGTAGCAACAGGTGTCCAGGAAATAATGTGGGTCTGGTCGCAAATAGCATAAAGGTTGCTAAATCTCAGAAAGATCTAATGGTGGGCTTAATGACTTATACCCAAGATGCACAACATCTGTCAGTTAAGCCATTAAGCGGTGATGACACCTGGAAAATGGTGGACCCAGATACTCAGAGCTGGCAAGAGTTTAAAAGGTAGTTAAGTTGTTTTACATCTAAAAATCCACTTAATTGCTTAAAAGAAAAGTGCTCGACATCTATTGAGTAAGTGATTAAGTAGTGTTGACACGTGTCCTGGGTAAACAGATTTTTTAAGGAAAATAAGATAGACGTCAGATGCAGAAAATGATGTCCAGAATCTATGGCTCAAATTCAAAGTTGTTAAAATGTGTTGCAGAGAGCCATTAAGCCACGAAATTGAAGCTTATGAATTGATTACAGAATGTGTGGCCACTCCAGTTGAATTTAATTTGAAAGACCGATTTGATTGAGGTCGTAAAATTGATTAAGTCGACTTGCAGTCACAATAATTCATCAAAGTCATTTGAGAAAAAATGGGATTCCAAAGATAATTATCTTCATGTGACTACTGTGCAGAATGGGTAAGATTTTTTGATTCACCAGCATTCAAGTTGTTAGTGGGATTTGCAGTTCAGAAAGGTTTTTAGGACTTTTATCTCAGAATTTAAATCAAATATTGAAAAAATCCCTAGATTCAAAATGGCCCCTAGAGTTGAGATTTCTGGAGAAATTGATTATCAGAAGAGAAACATTAGGGAGGATTTGTTATAGAAACTGCCATTATCCATAGGAGATGCCACTCAAATCAAAAGGATAGTTCCACCACATCCCTGTTTCAAAGTTGGAAATGGGTTATATGATTATGGTAGATGGGCAAAAGATGTTAAAACCAGTTTTGATGGTCTTACTCTATTCAGAATAGCTTATAGCCAAAGGAATGCCCCTAACCTAGACTATAACATTTAGGAGTTACTCATAGGAAAACTAATAGCACCTGGTATGTTTATGGACACTGATTTGTTCCCTTTAATTGCAAACACTTATGACAAGGTGGCTAGGGTTGTTAGGGATACCCAGGAAAATGTGCTATTAATTGTATCAGCTGATGAAATCAGAAGGATCTTCAAACTGACTAACACCTCAGTACATATGGATGATATTGATTTTGAGTACTTTAAAGAAGTATACCAGACTCAGAGGGAGTATTACAGGGATGAGGCATTGAAGGGATATTTCAATAAAATAGGGGACTTGGTCGTAGTAGGGCCTAGGACCCTAGAACCTTTCAAGTTGGATCTCTTTAATGGCAAGGCCAGAAAAATGTACAGTGCTCTATGCCAAGTTTTGGGGGTAGATGAAGATGTGATGATTCCTATCCATATAATGCTAATGCTTGTTCAAATTCTGCATCCCCACCTATCAGTAGTATTTGATTTTGCATCTTATATTGCCCAGGAAATGCATGAGGGTTTGGCAAGATTTCATGATAGCAACACACATAAACCAATGGGATGGTATTCCCTCATGATGCATATGTTCTTGTTCAATAATGTAGACTTCTTTGAGGAGGAAATGTAATTGAATAAGTTCCTAGGTGGTGAAGAATTGCATGTTCAGATGTGGAGTGTTGATCTGTTATGGGATAGGAAGAGTGCTAGTTATGTTTATTTTGATAGGGTTTTTGCAACTAGACTCAAGTCACTATTGTACAATCAAAATGCTAGGGTCCACACTGAGATGATGAGGCTTTTGAGGCCTATGGAATATGCCCCCAAATTGAAAATTGCTCACAATTGGGGGGATTTAATTTTGTACCCTTTTTCTACACTGATTAGGATTTATGGATTCAGGGGAACCCCTTATGTGCTGCCCTACAGAGTCCCTCTCAAGATTGGAATAGCAGAGATCATAAGGAAATTGGGTGGGCTACAGGAAGAAGCCCTGACAGGAAAGATGAAGGGAAACATTTTCCCTACCCTCACCAGAGCCCATCATTTCATCATCTAGCCACGTCTGTATCCAGGTGTGCAGATAATGAAGACTCTATCATGGGTATGTTCAGAAAAAGGACTAAATGCTTGGCATTAGAACATCAGTTCAACTACCCTGAGGATACCATCAGAAACATTTTTGACCTAGGTGTCCAAGAGGTCAGGAAGGAGAAATGGATGGCGTACAAGAAGTCTTTGGACTTTGTACACAATTTTGACAAGTCTTATGATCCTTTAAAGGAATTTTTCCCATAGGGAAGAATAGTCCCACATACACTACTATCACACCTAAAGCTGACAAACCTCCTCGGCATAAAGGAAAGAGGCTGGAAAGTGTTAATATTCAAGAAGTGCCCTCTCCCAAAAGGCAAAGGGTGGAAGCAAAAGAACAAGAGGGTGAATTGTACTCTCCTTCCCAATCCCCCATGCAATATGATGACCAAGCCATTGCTAAGAAATTGGTGCAATTGAGGAATGCTGGTGAAGTTGTTGTCACTACTCAGGAACTACAAGAAGGGATTCCAGAGGCACCTAAACATATAGCAGTTGACCTCAAAATAATAGATTTTACAAGTAGGGAGTTAGATCCTATAACCAAGCAAGCCAGTGATGAATTCTTGTTAGATGAACAGAAGAGGTGAAATATAATCATGAAGAAAAATAAGATTATCTACAACCAATGAAAGAAGTACAAGGTCACACAGGGATTATAGGGTCATCAATTCTGGGGCTAGAACAAATTTGATTCAATGCAGAAATGGAAGCCCTGAGAAGAATTTAGGGCAAATGATTATTATGGACAATACATGCAAGGGACTAGATGAAGAAAGGGAGAAAGGAAATGATACATGAGGAAATGAGGCTTATGGAAAAGGATTGGAGGCACATGACCTAGCAGGGGTATTAGATTATGATCAAGATGATAGAATGGAGGAAGGAAAAATAAACATAATGGAAGAGCTAAACATTGAGAAACCCCATCATAGCTAAAAAAACTCCATAGTAACATAAAGAATGTAGATTGGGGCATATGTAAATAAAAAGTAGAAAAGAAAGAATGTGAGAAAATAGTCGCATCGGAAACTAGAGTGAGAAAAAACCTCTGACACCTCTAGAATACAAAAATAACAACAAAGTAAAAAAAAATCTAGCCCACAAATAGATCGGTTTGATGTGAAAATATCAAGAGGAAGTGAAAAGGATCAGTCAATCCAAAGCATGCAAAATGAACCCCAAAAAAATAGGTAGAAGAAATTACCACAACAGAATAGACAGAAGAGGTGAAAAATAATCATGAAGAAAAATAAGATTATTTACAACCAATGAAAGAATTACAAGGTCACATAGGGATTATAGGGTCATCAATTCTGGGGCTAGAACAAATTTGCTTCAATGCAGAAATGGAAGCACTGAGAAGAATGTAGGGAAATTGATTATTATGGACAATACAAGCAAGGGACTGAATAAAGAAAGGGACAAAGGAAATGATGCATGGGGAAATGAGGCTTATGGAAAAGGATTGGAGGCACATGACCTAGTAGGGGTATTAGATTATGATCAAGATGATAGAATGGAGGAAGGAAAAATAAACATAATGGAAGAGCTAAACATTGAGAAACCCCCATCATAGCTAAAAAAACTTCATAGTAACATAAAAAAAAGAGGGATGAAATCCAACAAGCCTAAATTGGCTTTGGAATAAAATGCTAAAGGAAAGATAAAATTTAGAAACATGAATGGATATGTGTAGGAAATAAGGCAACAAAAAATAGAGAGGGGGGGTGAATCAGTTGTTCCTAAACTTTCAAAACCTTCACTATCATTATATACTTAAAACCCTTA
>MU224437.1:1348190-1405431 GCA_018584345.1 Thuja plicata
CATTCAAGCCCTTCTCTTCTCTCCCAAAAATCTATAAATAGAGGCCTTCTCCTCTTGTATTTGCATCTCTTATTTTGCATTGTTATTATGCTATTTTAGTTTTAGAAGCTCATTTCTAGTTTTCATGATTTTTATGCTCAAATCACTTAGAAGTTACATGCTAGGCTAATGTTCAATGAATCATAGTTTCTTCTTGCATTTTGCATATCATTTTCATAGTGTAGATCATCTTTGAGAAGAATTTAAGACTAGTTCTTCATACTAGCTCTTTAACCTCTTCTTTTCATCCAATCTTGCATTCATAGTTGCATTGCATTGGGGATCCACTCCATTTGTGTTTGAGAGAGAACATTCACATCCAATCTAAAAGAGAAAATCAAACAATTAATATAGGGTGCAATAGCTTGTTTTAGCTCAATCTGATGTTATGAAGATTTCTTGTTGGTTCTTGCTTATTTCATGATTTATATGTGCTAACCTGCTAATGTTTTATGTTTGAGCTTGCTCCCAACAGGTTGAAGATTTCCTCGTACACATTCTGGCACACCCGGTGGGACCCATGTCCCTAAAACCTTCTAATTTTCTTGTCTTTTTCTCTCATTTTTTCCAAACTCATGGATCGGCGTCTCCGATTTACACAGAGGCGTCTGCGAAAATGCCAGTTCTTCCTGAACCATCGTTTGATGTTTGGTTTAGCGTATACAGTAGTTGACCTCATAGTGGTAGAGTTTATAGGTAGGGCGTTAGATCCTATAAGCAAGCAAGCCAGTGATGAATTCTTGTCAGATGACAATTTCATTAAAACTAGGGCATTCATTCAATTTTTATGGAGATGCCATATTGATGAATTCAATCATAAGTGCCAAAAGATACAAGAATCTCAGCCCAACTCTACTAAGGAAGACATAGATAAATAAGTCAACTAGGAAATGGTATCCAAATTTGATAAGGTCACCCCTGAAGAGGGTAGATAAATGATTAAGAAGCGGGGAGTTCTCATACTGCCTCAATGGGATTTAGCAGATGCGGTGGTTTTTGATGCTGTCAGGAAGCAAGAAAAGCCTATGAGCACTACTGGGACATCAATTGGTGCCCATTTTAGTGAAGACCATGCAGCCCTAGCAATTTGGTCATTGAAGAAAAGGGACAAGAGGAGAATTAAGGAAGGTCATGAGATTGAGGATATAGGAAGCCTAATTGTGAAGAGGGTTGCTGACACTTTAGGAACTAAAGCAGTGAATATTGTTGTTCAAACAACTAGTTTGAGCCTGAGGGTAGCTGAGAAAGAAAAGGATGCTTACGACAACTTGAATCAGAAATATGAATTTGTACTCAAAGCCTACAATGAGGAAAAGGTCAAATCCTTATTGAAGGATAATAGAATAGCAGTATTGGAGGGTAAGCAAAAGATACAATTAATGCCCCAGGGGGTAATTGCTCAGGAACCACACCAACCCTCTTCCTCTAGTCCATTTGTAACCTATCCTCCATCCCTTGCACCTTTGAGTCCCACTACTCAAGAAGCCATTGATGCCAAAAGAGCAGAACTAGAGGCTAAGAAAAACAGGTTGATCAGTGAAAGATCAAGGCTAGAAGAAGAGGGCAAAAGGGATCTTGAAGACTCCCCTCCATACAAAGAGGCTAAGGAATTGGTGAAACAAAAAAATTCTAACCAAATATTTTCCAACCTCAAGAGGTGTGCTAGTGAGGTCAACTTGAATCAGAAATATGAATTTGTACTCAAAGCCTACAATGAGGAAAAGGTCAAATCCTTGTTGAAGGATAGTAGAATAGCAGTATTGGAGGGTAAGAAAAAGATACAATTAATGCCCCAGGGGTAATTTCTTAGGAACCACACCAACCATCTTCCTCTAGTACATTTGTAACCTATCCCCCATCCCTTGCACCTTTGAGTCCCACTACCCAAGAAGCCATTGATGCCAAAAGAGCAGAACTAGAGGCTGAGAAAAACAGGTTGATCAGTGAAAGATCAAGGCTAGAAGAAGAGGGAAAAAGGGATCTTGAAGAATCCCCTGCATACAAAGAGGCTAAGGAATTGGTGAAACAAAATCATTCTAACCAAATATTTTCCAACCTCAAGAGGTGTGCTAGTGAGATCAACCTTTCTAGCCTCTATTTGATAGGAAAAAAGATTGCTAGCATCTTGAGTAATCATGATGAGGGAAATGAACTGTGGGATCTGATAGTGGATAACTAGAAGGGGAAGGTAGCTCATGTAAAATATTTTTATTCTCTTTCAAAGGAGATAAACAATATTGATATCATCCAAACAAGCACCCACAAGTGTCTCAAATTGATGGTTAACTTGGACACCAAGAAGAACATGATCATCAGGAGGGTAAAAACTTTGAGAGAAGAATTCTCCAGGGATAGCTATGACATGTTTCCAAATATTTTTAAAGAGGATGGGAACATAAATAATGAATCCCTATGGCTAAGACAACTGAATGAAACACTAACCAACAGAACAAAAAGTATTGTTACATTGGGAAATACTCGCTGGTTTGTGTTAACTATTGACATTTTAAATAAAGCCAACGCATTTTTTGAATCCTGGGAGGCAGAAATTGAGAAAGCCAATGTTGATCGGGAAGAATTCAATGGCCAGAAGGTTGAGGTCCTTAGTTTCAGTTGGCCAAATGATGAGGTGTTCACCACATGGGTTAGCAAGTATGGTATAGTCACCCCAGTAGCATGAGACAATAAATATAAGAGTGACAGCAAACACCAAAGATGCTGAGCAGTTTGAGCAAATCAGATATTGGGGGCTCTACATTAGTAAGAGGACAAATTCTAGATGATACGGACCCAGCCACCTCAGAACAACTTTACGCATTTAGGCGATCATAGGACAAATGATTACATGGCTTATAACAAAGATTTGTTATCCCATCCGCCTGAAATTTTGTCTCATCTGTAAACTATATTTTTTCCTCTAGCCTAGTCATCCATATCTTGTTACATCCTTATTTTCCAAAAGGATTCCAAGATGGATAAGGTTTTCTATAAGTAGCAAGTTGTAATATTGTAATAAAGATGATAAAAATAAAACTACAAGGCAGACTTCTGAATTGTGTCTGAATTTTGATTTTGAGTCTTTTGAATGTACCGATAGCAAGCTTACATTAACAATGATGTCTTTTTTCATTTTCTCTTAGTTCTTATATGTTCAATTTGTAAGGCATTTTGAGTATACTGGTTATAAGGTAGTCATGTCGTTGTTTGTGAGTTGTTTTCAAGGAGAGTTTAAATCTTGCAGATAATTGCAAAGGGTTAGGGTTTATACAGGAATTTGATATAGGGGTGTGAGGATGAGAGGATAGTTTGTAAGGCATTCCATCTGAGGTTTATTTTTATTTCCATTAATTATCCCTGATGTATGTATGTTTTATTCTGACTCTATGACCCATGATTAGGCACTGGCCAAAATGCTGACAGGTGGTTGTTATCATCAATCCAATTTTAATCAATCTTTATATTTTTGTTATCTCAAATACATGTCTAGCTAATTTTATTCAGTACAATTCATTTTAGTGATTCCTTGAAGAGTGAATCAATAGGTTAGCCTTCCTAATCCTGGTGGCATAAAAAGAAGGATAATAAATCCTTAATCCACTGTTAAAATTACTGAAAGATAATACTTTGCCAAAGGTGCACCCGCCTGGGTATGTGGAGCCCAAAGTGTAGAAGGATTTTCATCCTTGTTAATTATCCTTTTCCCTGTGAGAATCTAAATTGGGTATTAGAGAGTCTAGCATTCATTGCTATTATAATTGATTCTACAAGAAAAAGAGCTAACAAATTGGTGACTCTACTAGGGATTTGCAATGTTCTCAGAGTCATGATCATGAAAGCATTTGTCCTTACAATATTGAGAATTAGTCTATTTTTTCTCATAATCATTAAAGCGAGTTTATCCTACTTATTTGTCATGGCACACTGTTTCAAGGTTTTGATTCTGAAAATGATACAGATATTGTCTTAGTTGGAATAGTTGGTAACTCTAAAATATCTAATCTAGCCCTTTGCTTGTTCTCAAGAGGAAATTCACTGAATGGAAAATATTTGCAGTTATGGGCAGTGAAAGATCATTTTCTTGAAGTTATCAGGTGAGAAATTATCAAGCCTACTCTATTTGCAAAGTTCCATATTCACTTATTACTATAAGAGGAAATATAAGGTAGGACAAGGCGTTTGATCTTTGCACATATTAGTTCTCTGAAAAGAGGTGGTGACTCTAACCTCTGTGTATTCCATTATTGCACGTTAAACATAGTGAAATATCTATTTGTTCTGTGAGATGAGCCGACAAACAAATACCATATTGTATTCCAAAATAAATCCTGAAAAGGATCTTGGAGAAGAGCTCCATACGCCTCAAAGGAAACAATGGTCCAAAAGAAGGGCATCTAAACATGATTCCCAACATGCCTCTGAAGGAAGAATGGATATTCCCATTCTAGAAAGAAAGTCATCTTCATCTGAAGATGCAAAACCTATGGGACCAGTTGATCCTTATAGAGATAATACCAATTTTGATCCCTTTAGGGATGGAGAAAATACTAACATAGGATTCTTTCCTACAGAAGAAAATCTTGCTCCATCGGAAGAGACCTCTGCTACTGAAACAAAATCATATGATTCTGATAAGTTGCAAGATGAGATTGTGGCTTTAAACAAAAAAAGAAAGAACAAGAAAAAGAAATGGCTGAAGCAGAGGAAAAACATGGGCAAAGGATATATGACTTATTATTTGAAAGAGAAGAACTCTTAGCTGAGACTAGAAGGAATGACCTCAAGACTAAAAGCCTAAATCAAGAAGTTAAAGGTTTGAATCCAGAATTTTTTGGTAGCCTCAATGATTTGAGAAGCAAAGCCCCAAATAAAATCTCAAACCTTGACAAGGATGAGTTTGAGAAGGAAGGACCTGTCATTAGGCAGTTGTTCCCATATGAGATTGAACGAAATGTGAAACTCAAAGTGACTACCAAAGATGCCCCTGACAAAGGTAAGAAAAAGGTTGTTGGTATCAGCATAAATGAGCCTAAGAAGAAAGTTTCCAAGCTTGAAGGAATACCCCAAATTGATTTGGACATTGAACAAACCAGGAAGGCTAAAGACGACTTGGCAAAACAACTAGAAAAGTTGGAACTGGAGGCTGTTGCAACTGATATGAAAATGAAGATAGCTTTGCTTCATGCTACTAATAATACTACTGCAAGTAGTTCTATGCATGTGAATCAAGCAGCAATAATTAAATCCTTCTGCTAATCTAGATGTGAACAATCAAGGTGATGCTCCTAAAGTCCAAAAGTGTGGAAAGAACCCAAATTTTCAAAACTCTAGTCCTAATGTAGCTGCTCAACTTGTGGGTCCTTACCCAAGTTTTCAAGCTTCCAAGCCCAATCAGAGTGTTCCCCAACCAATTCAACATCAAGGAGTAATTGCTAGTCCAAATGGTAACAATGAGCTGGGGAATTTCCAAAGGAGGCCTATCCACATAAACAGATATAGAGCTCTCTTCTTTGAAGGCATTCCTGGTCACCCTAATGTGATCCCCAATGAGGTAAGAGATAGGATCCCTAAGTTCACAAGAAATAATGTTGTTACTTGTGAGGAGCATTTAAAATCTTTTAGTGATAAGATAACTAACTTTGAGATTGAAGATGAGGATTTCATTACGAAACTTTTTGTTCAATCTTTGATTGAAGATGCTAGGGATTGGTTCAGAAATTTGCCTAATGATAGTATTGCCTCTTGGGATGAATTTGTAAAGTCTTTTAGGGAGCAGTATAGAGAGCATGTTAATTATAGATACATGTTAAATGAGTTTAATAACATTAAGAAGTTCCCTAATGAGAGCATGGCTGATTTTAACAGTAGATTTCAAAAGGCCATGAACAAATTGTTCCAAGTCTTAAGATTAGATGAGGAAGTGTGCCTTACTACTTATATCAATGTTGTTGATGGAAAAATGTCTTATCTTCTTAGAGATAAGAACCCAACTACTTTAAGGGATGCTTACAAAATAGCAATTGACATTGAGAGTAATAGGAGAGCATCACGAAAATTGGGGAAGAGGGAAGACAATAAACTTTGGAAAGAAAAGGGATCAGCCAATAAAAATGTCAAAGAAGATGATATAGTGGATAAATTGGTGAGTGCAATGAAAGACCTTTCTGCCAAGATGGATAAGAATGATAGAGGAGGGTACCGAGATAATAGGTATACTAACCAAAGATTTGACAAATAGCCTAACCTTAGAGATTATCCTTACAAGACCACTTGGAATAATGGCAAACTTGTCCCTGAAGGGCAAGATAACCCAAAAGCAAAAGAAACCCCAGATCCCCTAAAAAGGAACAGTGCCAACTATGTTGAGAACACTCCCTGGTGTGATGCTTGTAATATGCCACTCTTCCTATCAATGTGTAGTAGCTCAGGCTCTGTTTGACCAAACAGAAGAAAGAGAATAGGAAGGCCCTGCTATCAATATGTTCATAGTAAAGAAACCATATCCATGGCTTTCTGATATTGCTTCATCCTCTAATAATTCTTATGCAGAGGATAATTATTGTTTTATAAATTGGTTACAAAATCCAACCTATCAAAGTGATCGGGATGAATATGTTTCACAAGAAACTATAAACACAATGGGTAATGATAGTTCACAATCTCATCTTAGGACTCCTACTGATGAAGAAAAGAGGTCTTTAACTGTTGCAGCAATTAATCAAGCAATAAATGCATATAACCTGAGAAATAGAATAGTACAACCAGCTCAAGGTAAGTCTGCCCCTGTTTATGTCAAAAGGGACTCTCCTCAAGTAAATGAGGATTTTCATGCTAAGGAAGATGACAATTATAAATGTGGGAAGCAAGTAGGATCTTCTCATGATCATGTTGGGGGGGGATATAAAAGGAAGAATTAGTACCAGAGGAGGAATTCAAGAAAATGAAGAGAGTAAGTGATATGCCCCCTGAATTGCCTCATTTTGACATGAAACATGCTTTGACCCAAATGAAAGTCTCAGTCCCACTTATGGAAATGCTGAAAATAAAAGAGCATAAAGAAGCTACTCTAGCACTATTAAAAGGGATAGATGATGTATCTGTTCCTAATCATGAGGAGATACCTTTGATACTAAATGATACCAGAGAAGATGGTCCACTAGTGAAAGTAAAAGGAAAAAGCAAGGAATTTTTTGGTATTTGTATTGGAAATATAATAACACAAGAACCACTGTTTGTTGATCCATTCTATGTCACCTTAATGGTAAATAGCTTCTTGGTAAAAAATTGCATGATTGATTTTGGAGCAGCAGAAAATGTGATGTCTTATCATGTGATGAAAGTATTAGGCCTCCAGGTCACTACATCTGTTGGGAGCTGCTATGCTATGGATAATAGGGAAGTTCCTGTGATAGGAACATTGAAGGATATTGAAGTAAAAATTGTTGCTTTCCCTGAAGCAACTTACAGAATGGACATAGTGGTAGTGGATACTAAACCATATTATGGTATGCTTTTATCAAGGCAATGGGCAGCAGCAGTAGGAGGAAAGATGTAATTATATTTATCCTATGCAACTATCCCTATAAATGGGAATGAGGTCAAATTGTACAGGGAACCCCGATCATCTATTATGGTGGAGGTGGTCTTACCTGACCAATTAAATTGTTGTGTGAATGTTGATATGGAGAATTTTATTGTTGAAGAAGTCAAGCCACAGCTAAAGAACACTGACCCAATTGTGGATGAATTGTTGTTGCAACAAAATGGGCTATGGAAAATGTATTTTGATGGAGGATGTTCAAAAGAAGGATCTGGAGCAGGAGTCTTGTTTATCTCCCCATCAGGTATCACTTTCAAGTATTCATTCCTGCTGACTTTCCAATGCACTAACAATACTGTTGAATATGAAGCCTTGATCCTAGGGATGGATATTGCTATCAAGCATGGTATTAGGTGTCTAAAATTTCATTGAGATTCTCAGTTGATTATATCTCAAATTAGGGGGCATTATGTTGCTAAAGATGACAGACTGAAATTGTATAAGTATGTTGTCTTGGATAGGATAGAATTCTTTGATGCTTTCAATATCTTATGGGTAGAAAGATCAAATAACATAATGGCAGATTTTCTGGCAAGTGTTGCCCTAGAAAATAATGATGCTACTCTTACTAGCATGTTTGCGAATGAGATAAAAAATAGGCCAGCATTTCCTGAAAATATTCATAATTGGCAAGTTTTTGAGGATGATGATGATATCCTTAGGTTTATCCAGTGTATAGATCAATGTGATGGTCAGAAGATTGATTGTGAATCTCTAGTATCAATTGTGGATAATAAGGAGTATATTTTTTATTAGGAAGTCATCCAATTGGATACTAATCACATCCCCAAGGGGTTGGTTGAATTGGAAGGCATGTTCAGCATAAATAACAATTATATGACTCAGAAGTACAATGCCAAGGTGAGAGATTTAGAGGAAATTAATTTGGGATCTGAAACATCTCCCCAACTAGTTTACATTGGTAAAAAAATGGATAGCAATGTGAGACATAATTTGATAAAATTGCTGAAGAAGTACAAACATGTTTTTGCCTGGTCTTATGATGATCTGAAAGCTTATAGAGAAGATTTATTTGATGTCCCTTTGAAAGAAGGCATTAAACCATTCAGACAAAAACAAAGGCCAATCAATCCATTCCTAGCTACCAAGATGTAGATAGAACTAATGAAGCTAAGGGATGCAGGAATAATCAAGCCTATTAGACATTCATCTTGGGTCTCTAACTTAGTCCATGTAAGAAAGAAAAATGGGGAGATAAGATTGTGTGTTGATTTCAAAAATTTGAATGTAGCCTCATTAAAAGATAACTATGGACTACCTAACATGGAGGCTATGTTGCATAAAGTCACTGGATGTGATTTGTTATCTATGATGGATGGATTCTTAGGGTATAATCAGGTGCTGATTAAAGAATCTGAGCAATTCAAAATAGCATTTACTACCCCTTGGGGCACCTATGTATATGCTCATATGCCATTTGGGCTAAAAAATGCTGGTGCAACTTTTCAAAGAGCTATGGATGTAGCCTTCAAAGACCTTATAGATTTTTTGATGGTAGTGTACCAAGATGATTTGAAATCTTTCTCAAAATGAGAAGAGGATCATTGCAATCACTTGGAAAAGGTCATGATAAAAGCACTAGAATATGGAGTGTCTCTAAACCCAAAAAAGTGTCACTTTGTTGTTACTGAGGGGAAACTTTTGGGACACATAGTGTCAAAGGAGGGGGTGAGGATAGATCCTGAAAGGGTTGAAGCCATCCAAAAGGTACTTTCTCCCAAGAACTTAAAAGGTATACAATTATTTCTAGGGCAGATCAATTTTGTTAGGAGATTTATTGCCAACTTTGCATAACTGGTTAAACCTATTGTCAAATTGCTAAAGAAAAATGTGAAGTTTGAATGGGGCCAAGAGGCTCAGTTAACCTTTGAGAAAATAAAACAAGCTATTCAAGAAGAACCAGTCCTTGTATCCACTGATTACACTAAGCCCTTTTCTTTGTTTACTTTTGCCTCATTCCATACTATTGCAGCAGTCTTATTGCAGAAGGATGGTGAAGGATTTGAGCACCCCATTGCATTTTTTAGTAAATCATTGCAATCAGGTGAACTAAATTATCACATGATGGAAAAACAAGCTTATGCTTTGGTGAAGGCATTCAAGGCTTTTAGACCCTATTTGGTGTTTGCAAAAGTAAATGCCTATGTCCCTCATGTTGTTGTCAAAGACATCTTTGTTCAAAATGAAGTGACAGGAAAAAGATGTAAATGGATAAACAAAGTTCAAGAGTTTGACATAGAAATCCATATCACTAAGTTGGTGAGGGGATTAGGGTTGGCTAAGCTGATGATAGAAGAAAATTTGGATTTGGTCCAAGTAAACAGTGTTGGTGTAAATAAGAACTACTTGACAAGTATTGAGATGCAACCCTAGAATACCAATATTGTTTACTTTTTGAAAAATGCTAAATATCTAGATAACTTGAATGACAACCAAAGGAAGAGTTTGAAACTACAATCACAGAAATATGTTTTGATGCAGGGTGATTTGTTCTAGAAAAACAGAGATGGGATCTTGTTATTATTCCTTGACAAAGTTCAATCAGAGAAGGTATTGAAAGAAATGCATGCTGGAATGTGTGGAGGGCACTATTCTGCTAGAACAACAGCCCATAAAATTTTGAGGGTTGGATATTATTGGCCTTGTGTTTTTCAAGATGCTTACACTTTTGTCAGGAAATGTGAGCCATGCCAAAAAATTTCAAGCAAGATGAAGTATTTAGGGGCATTGTTATTAAACCCTAAGGTAGCAGAGGCTCCCTTTGCTATGTGGGGAATGGACTTTATAGGAGAATTTGCTGAAAAATCAAGTGGAGGCCATAGCTAGATTTTACTAGTAACTGATTATTTCACAAAATGGGTGGAGGCAATCCCAACCAAAAAGGAAACAAGAACTGTGGTTATTGAATTTCTGATGGATAATGTGATTACAAGATTTGGTGTTCCCCTTAAATTGGTAATGGATAATTCCATATGCTTTAGGTCTGAAGAATTCACTGACTTTTTCTCTAATATGGGAATTGTTATGTCCTATTCATCCCCATACCACCCTCAAGCCAATGGCCAAGCAGAATCCAATAATAAAAGCATTTTACAAATCTTAAAAAAGACCTTGGAGGGAAATAAGAGAGCTTGGCATGTTAAATTGAAACTTGCCCTTTGGCCTGATAGGATCACTGTCAAGAAGGCCACTGGAAAGTCTCCCTTTGAATTGGTTTATGGTGTTCAGTCAAGAATGTCTGTCAACAAATTGTTCCCAATTTACAAGTTTATCCAAGATGAAGAAATGGAAGTTTCTGAACCCATGGAAGAAAGGATGGTTCATTTGGTAGAATTGGATCAAATAAGGAGAGAAATCCAAAGAGAAAATATCAAACTACAACAAAAAATGAAATACCTTTTTGATAAAAAGAGCAGATGAGAGAAAGTTTATGCCTGGAGATTTTGTATTGCAATGGAATACCAAGGCTGAAGATAAAGGCAAACACAAGAAATTTGAATCACTATGGATAGGGCCTTTTCTTATATCCCGAATCTTTGGAAAAGATTCTAATTTCCTCAAGAGTCTAGATGATGGAGAACAAGAATTGTCAGTGCATGGACAATTCCTGAAAAAATTATTTAATTAACCTTTCTTCTCCATGCACAGTAGTATGTATTATATGTATAGGTGTGTTTCCTTTATGTCATGTGTTTGTTTCCAGCTTTAGGTTAGTCTGGTTTGTGGTCTGCTTCCCTAGAGATTTGTGGTTCTTGTTATAACCTGGTGTTTAAACATCCTCAAAGAGACCCACTGTTGGTGCTATTTCCTGATTGAAATGAGCATTGTAAACTTCTTAGGGCCTGTTGTCATTGGTGGTGTCCAAGGCTTTGAAATCACGGTTAAAATTATTCTTTTTCCTCTGCAAATTTTGTTCTTACCCTTAACATAGTTGAAAATGGTGGAAAATGTCTAAGAAACCCTAAGTGTCTTGGCGGATTCTATTTTCATGTTACTTTTTTGGTCACTTAAGTTACCTCAAGTCATGTGTTCACATTAAATGGGTTTCTTTTTTTTAAAATATTTTGTTATCCTAGCCGCTTTAATATTTCCTGAGTCATGCCGCTGAAAAAGTCCCTTTTACGTCATTATCTTATGTGGTGAGCAAGTTGGTTTTGATCGAACGGCCTGCTTAATGGCTTAAAAGAAAAGTAAATGACATCTATCGGTTAAGCCAATAAGCGGTAGTGACGCATGTCCTTGGTGGGGCCAAAAAGTTGTAAAGGTTCTAAGTTAAACAGTGGGCAAGTGTGAAAAAATCTGACGGCTTGCTTAATGGCTTAAAAGAAAAGTGCGCAAAATCTAATGAGTAAGCCATTAAGCGGTAGCGACACCTGTCCAGGAAATAATGTGGGTCTGGTCATAGATAGAATAAAGGTTGCTAAAGCTCAAAAAGATCTAACGGTAGGCTTAATGGCTTATACCCAAGATGCACGACATCTATCGGTTAAGCCATTAAGCGGTGATGACACCTGGTAGATGGTGGACCCGGATACTCAGAGCTGGAAAGAGTTTAAAAGGAAGTTAAGTTGTTTTACATCTAACAGTTCACTTAATTGCTTAAAATAAAAGTGCTCGACATCTAGTGAGTAAGCGATTAAGCGGTGTTGACACGTGTCCTGGGTAAACAGTTGTTTTCAGGAAAATAAGATAGCCGTCAGATGCAGAAAATGATGTCTAGAATCTAAGGCTCAAATTAAAAGTTATTAAAATGTGTTGCAGAGAGTCGTTAAGCCGTGAAATTGAATCTTGTGAATTGATTATAGAACGTGTGGCCACTCTAGTCGAATTCAATTCGAAAGACTGATTTGATTGAAGCTGTAAAATTGATTAAGTCGACTTGCAGTCACAATAATTCATCAAAGTCATTTGAGCAAAAATAGGATTGTAGAGATAATTGTCTTCATGCGACTACTGTGTAGAATGGGTAAGCTTTTTTAATTCGCCAGCAATCAGGTTGTTAGTGGGATTTGTAGTTTAGAAAGGTTTTTAGGACTTTTGTCTCAGAATTTAAATTTAATATTGAAAAAAGCCCTAGATTCAGAATGGCCCCTAGAGTTGAGATTTATGGAGAAACTGATTATCAGAAGAGAAACATTAGGGAGGATTTTTTATAGAAATTTCCATTATCCACAAGAGATGCCACTCAAATCAAAAGGATAGCTCCACCACATCCTCATTTCAAAATTGGAGATGGGTTATATGATTTCAGTAGATGGGCAAAAGATGTTAAAACTAGTTTTGATGGTCTTACTATGTTCAGAACAGCTTATAGCCAAAGGAATGCCCCTACCACAGACTATAACATTTGGGAGTTAGACGTAGGAAAACTGATAGCACCTGGTGTGTTTATGGACACTAATTTGTTCACTTTGATTGCAAACACTTATGACAAGGTGGCTAGGGCTGTTAGGGATACCCAGGGAAATGTGCTATTAACTGTATCAGTTGTTGAAATTAGAAGGATCTTCAAGCTGACTGACACCTTAGTATATATGGATGATATTGATTTTGAGTACTTTAAAGAAGTATACCAGACTCAGAGGGAGTATTACAGGGATGAGGCATTGAAGGGATACTTCAATAAAATAGGGGACTTGGTTGTAGTAGGGCCTAGGACCCCAGAACCTTTAAAATTGGATCTCTTTAATGGCAAGGCCAGAAAAATGTACAGTGCTCTATGCCAAGTTTTGGGGGTAGATGAAGATGTGACGATGCCTATCCATATAATGCTAATGGTTGTTCAAATTTTGCATCCCCACCTGTCAGTAGTATTTGATTTTGCATCTTATATTGCCCAGGAAATGCATGAGGGTCTGGCAAGAATTCAGGACAGCAACATACATAAACCAATGGGATGGTATTCCCTCATGATGCATATATTCTTGTTCAACAATGCAAACTTCTTTGAGGAGGAAATGGAATTGACTAAGTTCCTGGGTGATGAAGAATTGCCTGTTCAGATGTGGAGTGTTGATCTATCATGGGATAGGAAGAGTGTTAGTTATGTTTATTTTGATAGGGTTTTTGCAGCTAGACTCAAGTCACTATTGTGAAATCAAAATGCTAGGGTCCACACTGAGATGATGAGACTTTTGAGGCCTATGGAATATGCCCCAGAATCAAAAATTGATCACAATTGGGGGGATCTAATTTTGTACCTTTTTTCTACAGTGATTGGGATTTATGGATTCAGGGGAACCCCTTATGTGCTGACCTATAGAGTCCCTCTTAAGATTGGAATAGCAGAGATCATAAGGCAATTGGGTGGGCTACAGGAAGAAGCCCTAACTGGAAAGATGAAGGGAAACATTTTCCCTACCCTCAGCAGAGCCCGTCATTTCATCATAACCAAAGGTGGATGGACACACTTTGATAAATATTTTGAACCTTATCATCTAGCCACGTCAGTATCCAAGTGTGTAGATAATGAAGACTTTATCATGGGTATGTTCAGAAAAAGGACTAAATGCTTGGCATTAGAACATCAGTTCAACTACGCTAAGGATATCATCATAAATATTTTTTACATAGGTGTCCAGGAGGTCAGGAAGGAATAATAGATGGCGTACAAGAAGTCTTTGGACTTTGTACACAATTTTGACAAGTCTTATGATCCTTTAAAGGAATTTTTCCCATGATCTTAGAAGATTGACTCCCTAATGAATTTATTTGAGGGGATCATACAGACCCTAAATGAGAAGAAGCAGAGGTTAATGGAAAATGAACCAGAAAAGGCTCTTACTGTCTTGAACAAATTTCCACAGGGAAGAATAGTCCCACCAGGGGATTATGTAGTATATAAAAGGAGAAGATACACTACTGTCGCACCTAAATCTGACAAACCTCCTCAGCATAAAGGAAAGACGCCAAAAAGTGTTAATATTCAAGAAGTGCCCTCTCCCAAAAGGCAAAGGGTGGAAGAAAAAGAACAAGAAGGTGAAGTGTACTCTCCTTCCCAATCCCCCATGCAATATGATGACCAAGCCATTGCTAAGCAATTGGTGCAATTGAGGAATGTTGGTGAAGTTGTTGTCACCACTCAGGAGCTACAAGAAGGGATGCCAGAGGCACCTAAATATACAATAGCTGACCTCACAGTGGCAGAGTTTATAGGTAGGGAGTCAGATCCTATAACCAAGCAAGCCAGTGATGAATTCTTGTCAGATGAAAATTTCATTAAAACTAGGGCATTCATTTAATTTTTATGGAGATGCCATATTGATGAATTCAATCATAAGTGCCAAAAAATATAAGAAGCCCAACCCAACTATGCTAAGGAAGACATAGAGAAAAAATTCAGACAGGAAATGGTATCCAAATTTGATAAGCTCACCCCTGAAGAGGGTAGAGAAATGATTAAGAAGCAGGGAGTTCTCACACTACCTCAATGGGATTTAGCAGATGCGGTGGTTTTTTATGCTGTCAGGAAGAAAGCAAAGCCTATCAGCACTAATGGGACATCAATTGGTGCCCAGTTTAGTGAAGACCATGCAGCCCTGGCAATTTGGTCATTGAAGAAAAGGGACAAGAGGAGAATTAAGGAAGGTGATGAGATTGAGGATATAGGAAGCCTAATTGTGAAGAGGGTTTCTAACACTTCAGGAACTGAAGCAATGAATCTTGTTGTCCAAATAGCTAGTTTGAGCCTGAGGGTAGCTGAGAAAGAAAAGGAGGCTTATGACAACTTGAATCAGAAATATGAATTTGTACTCAAAGCCTACAATGAGGAAAAGGTCAAATCATTGTTGAAGGATAACAAAATAGCAGTATTGGAGGGTAAGCAAAAGATACAAGTAATGCCCCAGTGGGTAATTTCTCAAGAACCACACCAACCCTCTTCCTCTAGTCCATTTGTGACCTATCCCCCATCCCCTGCACCTTTGAGTCCCACTACCCAAGAAGCCATTGATGCCAAAAGAGCAGAACTAGAGGCTGAGAAAAATAGGTTGATCAGTGAAAGATCAAGGCTAGAAGAAGAGGGAAAAATGGATCTTGAAGACTCCCCTCCATACAAAGAGGCTGAGGAATTGGTGAAACAAAAGTGTTCTGACCAAATATTTTCCAACCTCAAGAGGTGTGCTAGTGAGGTCAACCTTTCTAACCTCTATTTGATTCGAAAAAAGATTGCTAGCATCTTGAGTAATCATGATGAGGGAAAGGAACAGTGGGATCTGATAGTGGGTAACTGGAAGGGGAAGGTAGCTCATGTAAAATATTTTTACTCTCTTTCAAAGGAGCAAAACAATACTGATATCATCCTGACAAGCACCCACAAGTGTCTCAAATTGATGGTTAACTTGGACACCAAGAAGAACATGGTCATCAGGAGGGTAAAAAGTTTGAGAGACGAATTCTCCAGGGATAGCTATGACATGTTTCCCAATATGTTTAAAGAGGATGGGAACATAAATAATGAAGCCCTATGGCTAAGACAACTGAATGAAACACTAACCAGCAGAACAAAAAGTATTGTTACATTGGGAAATATTGGCTGGTTTGTGTTAACTATTGACATTTTAAATAAAGCCAAGGCATTTTTTGAATCTTGGGAGGCAGAAATTGAGAAAGCCAATGTTGATTGGGAAGAATTTGACAGCCAGAAGGATGAGGTCCTCAGTTTCATTTGGCCAAATGATGAGGTGTTTGCCACATGGGTTAGCAAGTATGGTATAGTCACCTCGGTAGCATGAGACAGTAAATATAAGAGTGACAGAAAACACCAAAGATGTTGAGCAGCTTGAGCAAATTAGATATTGGGAGCTCTGCATTAGCAAGAGGAAAAATTCCAGATGACAAGGACCCAGCCACCTCAAAACAACTTCAAGCATTCATGTGATCATAGGACAAAGGATTACATGGCTTATAACAAAGATTTGTTATCCCATCTGCCTAAAATTTTGTCTCATCTTGTAAACTGTATTTTGTCCTCTAGCCTAGTCATCTGTAGCTTGTTGCATCCTTATTTTCCAAAAGGATTCCAAGATGACTAAGGCTGTCTATAAGTAGCAAGTTATAATATTGTAATAAAGATGGTAAAAATAAAACTACAAGGCAGACTTCTGAATTGTGTCTGAATTTTGATTTTGAGTCTTTTGAATGTACCGATATCAAGCTTACATTAATAAAATACAATGGAATCTCCATTTTGATACCAATGATGTCTTTTTGCATTTTCTCTTAGTTCTTGTATGTTCAATTTGTAAGGCATTTTGAGTATACTGGTTATAAGGTAGCCATGTCGTTGTTTGTGAGTTGCTTTCAAGTAGAGTTTAAATCTTGCAGATAATTGCAGAGGGTTAGGGTTTATGCAGGAATTTGATATAGTGGTGTGAGGATGAGAGGATAGTTTGTAAGGCATTCCATCTGAGGTTTATTTGTATTTCCATTTACTATCCTTGATGTATGTATGTTTTATTCTGACTCTATGACCCATGATTAGGCACTGGCCAAAATGCTGACAAGTGGTTGTTATCATCAAGTCCAATTTTAATCAATCTTTATATTTCTATTATCTCAAATACATGTCTAGCTAATTGTATTCAGTACAATTAATTTTAGTGATTCCTTGAAGAGTGAATCAATAGGTTAGCCTTCCTAAGCCTGGTGGCATAATAAGAAGAAGGATCATAAATCCTTAATCCACTTTTAAAATTACTAAAAGATAATACTTTGCCAAAGGTGCACCCGCCTGGGTATGTGGAGCCCAAAGTGTAGAAGGGTTTTCATTCTACAAGAAAAAGAGCTAGCAGGTCACATGCACAAATATTGCAACTTGCTCAGAATGATAATATTGACTTTGGAGCTATGATTGAGGGGAAAATGTACAGTTCTTTGTAAAATCTATAACTAAAAGAATACAACAAGGTGGGAAATAGTTTTTGGAATCATAAAACATTTTAGCTTTCCATCGTGCACCATGACATTTTTGGATATGTGGATAAATCATAGATCAAAATCTATCCATGAACTGAAGGTACGGTAATTCACTCTCCTTCAATGTAATTTTTTTTACTCTTTTCCTGTCTTTGTTTGGTATCTCTCATATTCAAATCTCTTCGATTGGACCGGTGTTGTAACATCAATATTATCAAATTGTAAAGGAAATTTCTATAAATTTCCACAGTCATTCCATTCATTTTTATATACTGAACATTGAATTCATCCGAGTCTTCTAATTTATCACATAGAATGGACTTCACAAATTCTATTGGACTTCCATGAACCATATCTAGATTAAGTACTTCCATAACATTTTTATATGATTGCAAGTATAAATGAAACTCAACATGATTTTGACAACAACATGTTTCACGAACCTTATTTATGCGTACGAAGCAAGGGTGAAACTTCTCAAACATTCTTTGACCTATTTTCACACATATTGTTGGAAATACAATATGGGAAAGCAAGATACTGAGAGGGGGGGGTGAATCAGATCTTTAACTTTTTATCACTTAAAATAAAATTATCCACAATCATGCATAAATGTAATTGATCTATCATCTAGTATCATCCATGACAGTAAATAAATAACACAAGACACAGAATTTGGTAACCTAGAAACCCAATAAGGTAAAAATAGGGTGGGGATGACACCCACAAAATCTTCACTACTGCAGCAATAAAGTGTTCCTTTTAGGGCTACAAAATTTGATCGCAATTTGTAATCTACCTAGTTAAAGGTCTTCCCAGTTAAGAGCTACAGATCATTACAATCTACCTTGTAAAAGGATTTAAACTTACAACAAAGTAAGCACTCGACTAAGAGATTTAGAAAGGTCTGTTAGAACCACTCTATTAAGAGATTTCACTTGATACACTTGTTAGAATGTCTCAAGATCTGATCCTTTGATATGCACTCTGATGCTGATAATGGATCTCCTCTTTTCAATACCTTCTCTGATCTAATAATCTAATATATCTTTACTCTACTGCTCACTACACTGTCACTCTGCTAGATCTATGCTTCCTCTCCCAAAACAACCCTTCACACATCACTTGTATGCATACACCTTCTCTTACAGTACATTCTAATTAGGGTAAGAAGTAATCTTAATATACTTTACAGATTGGGAAATTAGATCTAGATCAATGATCAGTATCAAATGCTTATGTCACTTGGGCAATCCAATTTTCTGATTGGATCCATGCCATGTAGTGGGATCAAATAATTAAATGTGTAATAATCCCATTGAAAATATTAAATTCTTAGATAAGTCAGACCAAAATAGTTTACCTTGAAATTAGTGTCATTCCTAACATACATAACAAAACTGTCTTGCTTGGCACAAAAAGACTCTGGTGCTCAGCATGGACTGAACTTGGCTACCGTGTGACTCAAAAACTATTATTTGCTCGGCAATGACTGTGCCAGATAGCTCGGCCATAGTGATGACCTGCTAAAATAGCCTAGATAAATGACTAAGTGTGGGACACTAATGATCAACAAAACTTAGAGATCAACAATCTCCCCCTTTGATATTAGTGGCAAAAACACTTATCATTTCTTTTATATTCAAAAAATTTGCCTAAGTACATAATGTACTCCCCCTTAGATTATAATTCATACTTCATACACTATCTACATAATATACATGCCTTCAGCAAAGATATTTATACCTGGTTCTGCACATATTTTTCTATTTCCTTTCCTATTCCCCCCTTGTTTTTGTCACTGATAGCTATGGGGGTTAGGTTATATTTGTCCAAAAATGGTTTATGAAAATGTAATATCAATGCAAATGATGTATCCCAACTATCCTTAACAAACTTCATAACCTCCAACTTAACTTCTAGCTCGGCAGCTAGACTTACCAAACTATCTGCAGTAGAGAGATGAGAATCTCCCTTGACCAATTCTCATGCAACTGTTAGTTCCTTCTAAATAACCTCCAAATGAGGTATCAAGTTAGCCTGAATTTTTATTAACTTGGCCTTGATTTGGCCATCTTCAGCCATAAGATCGGCTGATCTCCTCTGTGCATGAGTAAACCTATCAAAATGTATGTAGCTAGAACTAGCATCCATGCTCAATGAACTTGCTATTGAATTCATATCTAAATGCAAATTCTCAATAAGATATTGATTATCCTTTTTAAAGAAAGTTACATCACATAATCTTTTGTACAATGAAAAAACATTATTCGCAACTTCCTCAAGAATCTCAACAAGAGAAGAAAGTTCAACCTGTTTGGTGGCAATCTCTCTAGATATCTTCTCCAAGACTTTGTTCTCAAATCTTCTCTCAGACCATTGCAACAGTTTTTCATTTGCCTCAATATTTTCATTAGTAACTTTCTACACAATGTGAACTAATTGTTCCAGTATTGGTGATTTCTCATTTACATATTCCATATCAAAAGCTTTAACAAAAATATCCTTTATGTCATGCAGAACTTGCTTCTGCTTTTGTTCCCTCTTCATTTCATCTTGTCTCTTCTTCCTCTTCAATAGCTCTTGAAGGGTCTAAATCTGCTCATATGTCAAACTCTCAGGATCCCATTTAGGAATCACAATAAATTCATCCAATTTGACATTTAAGCTTGGTGACTTTTTCTTGTTTGGCTTCCTCTTCTTGAGCTCTGGTGAGATGATACTCGACTCAGGTTCTGTGATATCTTTTCCTTTGTCAGTATTAATTTCAATTGTTGCCTTCATCTAAGTCAATATTTACTGTGGGTCAGGTATACTACCCATTTTGGGTCCAGTGGGAGTAGATGATACAAAGTGTGGTAGATCCACCAACACTTGTATAGCCTCTTATTCTGTAGGCTTATTTTAAATTTCTTCCATCTTGTCTCCACTCTCTAAAACTATTTGTACAACCTCTAAAATAGGTGGATTAGTATTGATTACCTCCTTTTCTCCTTCTTTCTTTGTCTCAACCTTAGTTGTACGAATGGGCGATTGCATACCTGTGTTTTCCAGCTCATTCTGATCCTCAGCATCCACATTATTGTTATCTTCAAGTGTAATGTCAATGGGACTATCCATTGTCAAATCTACAGTTTTCCTATCACCTGTTTCCTCTTATGGTTTTGTCTCAGTTTCTTCTTGATCAGTAGCAATTTGGTCTTCCATTTCCTTTGGCTTCGAGGTGCCTTGACCTTTCTCATCAGCCTTCTTAGTGATTAACCCAAAAGTTTCCTTCCATTTTCTGGTGCTCTTTTGTACTACACCTTCAACATCATTTTTCAATATTGCATAGGCTCTTTGTTTAGGAATAAACTTCCTTTGATATTTCTCAATAAACTTGGCTATCTATTTCTTTGTTAAATTAGGAATGACCTTGGCTAGTGTTCCTTCCCTTATCTTTCTTTCGGTCATCAAAGCATACTGCCACTTTTGTGATAAAATATCATAAAACTCTATAGGAACAAGGTTTCCTATCTCTATAGGTGTCATCTTGAATGTACACATCATATATAGTAGTGCTTCTTGAATCTTATGCTTGTTGGCTATGCTTTGCTTCTCATACTTGATAAATTTAAATCCTGATAAACCAACTGTACTTCTAATATTCTTGCATACCTCATCAATACAGGTCATTGTTTTATGTGATGTTGTAGGTATGTTGCTAGGTTCATTTGTATCTATATTCTCCTCATCATCTTCTTGTTCCAATATTAGTTTTCTCCTCAGTCTCTTCTCAAGCTTTCTTGGCATTGCCTTTGTTTCAACTTGTTTTCTCTTCCCTGAACTTCTCTCTCCAGCATTCTTCTTTGTATATACTTTTGTTCACTCAACTTGAGATGAAATAGTTGATGCCCTAGTCCTAGGATGGTTAGCAATAGGAGGGGTAGCCTTAGGTTTGGATTTGCTTTCTTTAGTTTCCTTGGAAACCACTGGTTGCTTCCCTTTTCCTTTCACAGTGATATCCTCTTCAGGTTCACTCTCCTCTTCTCCACTAGACATATCTTCTCCATGTCATGTTGATAAAGCCAAAGGTGAATCCTCTATTTCTTCATCACTCTCAATTCCAACCATCTTCTTCAGATTTTTGATAATCTTTTTCCTTTTCCTCTCCATAGTGCCAGCCTTCAAATCCATAGAGATTTTGGACTTAGCTTCTTCATAGTTTCCAAAACTTTTGGCTGCACCATCAATTTCCTTTGCCAATAGAGATATTATAGTTACAGATGTCTCATCAATGTTCACTTCATAAGGTAATGGCTTTATCCATGATACCCTAGGCAGTACAACCTGAACATAAGTAAAATATGTGTCTACCAGAAAACATATATCCTCATGGTGTTTCTCAACTAGTGATCTGGGAATTCTGCTCCTCAGTCTCATCTTTTTCTTAAATTTGACAAAATATGTTCCCATCACATTGTCAAAGTTATCACCTAATTTCTGAATAAATGCATTGATTTTTTGTGTAATAGGTCTGTCTGTTTTCCACACTATGTTTCCAAAAGTAGGAAATGTATTCTGTATATAGAAAAATATACAAACGAGCAGAGATCCAAACTTACACATTGAATTCTTTTCCTTTTGGATTGAAGAAAGGTTCTCAGCCAGTTGCATCAGTTGAAGCTCGGAAAGGTCATAAGTATGATCCTTCTTCACAATCTTCCAAGCCTGGTCGACTATAATGCATGGGACACTGTCCAGTCAGCTCGACTAATAAAACTTATGAGCAATAACCCTAACTGCAAAATCAATCTCCAAATCTAAAATAGTAGAGATCATCATTCCTCTTTTATTCTGAATGGCTCCATTGAATTCTTCTATGTTTTCCTTACTCTGACATCTCATGGTTCTCTTCCTGTTAAAAATTGGATAACCAATTACGTGATGGATGATTTCCTTTGTAATCTTAACTGGTCCATTTTCCAGCCATATGTTCATGTCATGTACACAACTCAAAAAAATCTTGATCCATTCCATTCCAAAATCCCTCGAATAGTCTAGGGCACAAGTTAACCCTCTCTCAGCTAAATGTTTGTGTTCAACTTTTAGGGCTCCATCTTTGCACAATTTGTTGTAAGATTATCTTAGTTCATGATCACCAACTTCACTTATCTTGCACATGTAACATGACCTAATATCATGAATCGTGAGTACCTTAGGTGGAATTGATGATAGGGCTCCAATCAGATCACCCTGGATGGTGCTCTCAGGAACTGCTCCAAAATTAGGAGGCGCACAGGTGTCGCTCCTTACCAATTGAACTTTTAGCAACTCCTTCTCCATACCCTTCGCTGCTTCGAAAGAACTAGCAGCCATGATTTCAAAAGAAATAGGGTTTCAAAGATGATGAACAGAATACCTCGGCAAATGTCAAAATTCACACTTTTTACTCAGGGTAGCTGACGATACGTTGTAGAAGTCTTCAAAAGATATTTTTAGAAATCAAGTTTGCAAATGCTCCAACACTCTTTGAAATTCTCAATCGCAAGGTGAAAATGAGTAATGAACAGCTCATTCCTTTATAGGCTCCAAAGGTCAAAAGTTAGGTTTGCAATAAATGTTTTGTCCATTGAGTGAGTGTCAAATAGCTATCCTCGACTGACTTAAAAAACTCATCTATCTCTCGGTCGCAACCCATACCAGCTCGGCACATACTAGAGAACTTGATCTTAGTGTACAATAATACTGTTGCTCAGCACCTATAGTGCATATTGACTTTTCTAGGTACATGTCTCAAAAATATGTCCTGATGCATCTTAACATATGCAGATATGGACTTTTGCACTTTATATGTTAGGAACTGATGAAATATATGAGATATAAACACAATTCCTCACATACCTTTTTTTGCTTAATTAATGATGGTGTGATCACCTGATCCATTGGAATGGGTGACCTCGGCTTCAGTAGATTTGTTACTACTCGGTCTTGTTTTCCTTATCCATGTCTAGTTCATCTATGCTCTAATTTCTTCAACAGTAGGAGTAGGTACCCTTTTCTTGCAATCCTTCCTAGTGTGACTGATTTTTAGACAATTATAGCAAACTACGCTTCCATTCATCCAACTCTTGGATTTTCCTCTAAAATGTTTCTTTATGCAGTTTTCTGGAACATGCCCATACTCACCACAGTAATGAAAACTATGCCATGTGTTGTAATCCCAATTTTAAGTATTACCTTTCCTTGGTGCTTTTTCTTGTGTCTTTGATGTCCATTGTTGTTTAGCATTAGATCTGCAATCTTGTGCTCTATGTCTAAATTTTTTACAGTTGTAACAATACCCATTGAATCTATGTGTGTGAGGTGCATTATTTTCCTTTGCCCAACATTCATGTGCTTGATGTCCAAACTTCTGACAATTAAAGCAATAACCATTGAACTTAGGTTTAGGATTGGCCTTACCATTCTTGCTTCGGCAGATGTTTGTTGTGTCCTGGTTTTCCATAGTGGTGGCATACAAGTCTGATCTTCTTTGACTTTGCATTCCTTTTTTCACCAATCTTAGATGATTCTCCTTTCTCAGTAGATGTTTGTTGTTTGATATGACCTAATCCAAAGGAATCTTTAGATCTCCTTGATGCTTCCATTAGGTTTTCAAAATGAGTCAAAGCTTCATTGGGTCTGTTCAATCTTTCATTAAGTTCTTTCTCAGATCTCAATTCATCTTTAAATTGATTGTTCTCAGATCTTAGATTCACAATTTCCATGTCTTTCCTATTGATCTCCTGATTTTCAAGTAACAGTTGATTCACCATGTCAACCTAATTATTTGTCATCATTTGTACATCATGTGTCCTTTCATAAAGTTTGATAGTCATCATTCTTTTTCCTTCTTCAGCCATAGCTTTGTCATCTTCAGCTTTCTTCTTTTGTTCCACTACTTCACATAGTCTTACTGTTTGCATTTCTTGTTCTCTTTTCAGGTTTCTAACTTCTTCACACAATGTATTGTTCCTTTCTAGTAGATCTGAAATTTCTGTGTCACTCTCAGTAGAGTTTCCATTTTGAAATAGATTTGCAGTGTCTTCTTCCTGATAATGAGTGTCATTCATTTGTTTGGCCAAATCTTTCCTAGATATCAAGGACTTTCTCAATTCCTATCTTGTTATCTCAAGTTGATGTAATGCTAGCTGAATTTCAATCTTTTGATTCTTAATGACTTTACCCAATTTGTAAATCTCCATCTCAAGATCTGTACTCTCAAACTGATTAAAAACTTTTATGGGAGAACTAAGCTCTGATACCAATTGTTGAAAATATAATATGGGAAAGCAAGATACTGAGAGGGGGGTGAATCATATCTTCAAATTTTATCACTTAAAATAAACTGATCCACAATCATGCATAAATGTAATTGATCTATCATCTAGTAGCATCCATGACAGTAAATAAATAACACAAGACACATAATTTGGTAACCTAGAAACCCAATAAGGTAAAAATGGGGTGGGCATGAAACCCACAAAATATTCACTACTACAGCAATAAAGTGTGTCTGTTAGGGCTACAAAATTTGATCACAATTTGTAATCTAACTAGTTAAATGTCTACCTGGTTAAGAGTTATAGATCATTAAAATCTAGAAAGGTCTATTAGAAAGGTCTATAGATTTAGAAAGGTCTATTAGAACCACTCTGTTAAGAGATTTCACTTGATACACTTGTTAGAATGTCTCAAGATCTGATCCTTTGATATGCACTCTGATGTTGATAACAGATCTCCTCTTTTCAATACCTTCTCTGATCTAATAATCGGATATATTTTTACTCTGCTGCTCACTGCTCTGTCACTCTGCTAGATCTATGCTTCCTCTCTCAAAACAACCCTTCGCACATCACTTGTACGCATACACCTTCTCTTACAGTACATTCTAATTAGGGTAAGAAGCAATCTTAATATACTTTACGGATCGGGCAATTAGATCTAGATCAACGATCAGGATCAAATGCTTATGCCACTTGGGAAATCCAATTTTCTAATTGGCTCCATGCCACGTAGTGGGATCAAATAATTAAATGTGCAATAATCCTATTGAAAATATTAAATGCTTAGATAATTCGGCCCAAAATAGTTTACCTCAAAATTGGTATCATTCCTGACATACATAACAAAACTATCTTGCTCGACACAAAAATACTCTGGCGCTCGGCATGGACTGAACTTGGCAATCATGTGACTCAGCAACTATTATCTGCTCGGCAATGACTGTGTCCGATAGCTCAGTCACAGGGATGACTGGCTAAAACTGCCTAGATAAATGACTAAGTGTGGGACACTAATGATCAACAAAACTTAGAGATCAACACATATATATACATATACATATGTATATATATATATATATATACATACATATATATATATAATATTGACAAAATGTTTTGGATGTGAAATCTTCATGTCGGTCTCTTCATATTTCATCTGTATAGTGTCACTTCTATTGGGTTGGTCCAAAATTCAATGACCCGTCTTCTTACATCTTCATAAATTCTCTTTTCAAGGAACTCTACAAATCTATACCCAATTATTTTCAATGTCCATATCCAACGTATTTCTCTTCCTAATATATCTCTAAACAGTTCTTCGAGATACCTTGATTAAATCAGAAATTGCTCAAACTTGATTTCTACATGTTAATCTCTTATGGGAAATCATAGTCATCAATGCTCTCTGAGAAACATTTGAATCGGGCCCTCCATCTGTCCTGTTAAAAATGTTTAATGCATCTTGAAAATTTTCAATTATTGTTTCTTTTACTTGACCACCTGCACTTTTCCTATTATCAACACCCAACAACTCCAAAACCGAAGTCATTTCTCTTTTCTTAAATAACTTTGCAAACAATTGTGCTTTTCCCACCAAATATTTATCCTCAAAATATTCCTTCCACGTGTTTTTGAGATGTAATTTAACAGTGATTTCAGGTACCAAGTGCTCCAATGCAATTTGATTGTTAAGTGATTCCTCATTCATCTCCATCAAATTTTTCATTGTAAGATAAATATGTATACCTCAAATACTACCAATATCCTCCCCTAGTTGAGTTGCACCTTCTTCAACATCGATCGGTTGCTCTTCGATAAGTTTCATATGAACTTTCATTTTGTCATCCCTTTTACGATCATATTTCCTTGTTCTAGTCCTTTTATTTCCCATTGCTCAAATAAAAGCAAGAATTTTTTTTCTTTAACCCTTCTTGACTAAAAAACTTGCCTTCACATTCCTCTAGAAACAAAATTCCTTTGTAGCTTCCTCGAAAAAATGCCTCCTAGCTTCACAAATCGCTTATATTCTTAAATAAGGAATGAAATTCACAATTGTATAATTTATTTTTAAAAAAACTTATATATGTACCCTTCTCTTTGAAAGGGTGGGCCTCCCACGTGACCTCTTGTGGGGGTCGATCCCTAAGGGGACTCGGCCTAGTAGGACTAGGCCGAGTCTGCCTAGGTGGCATGCCATGTTGGTAGCCAAACCTCAAAAAACATCAAAAAACTAGAAGTTTGCATTTCTTTTGTTCTGTTCTCTGCTCAAAATAGAAAATATCAAAAAAGTAAAAGTACCATTTTCTACATCTCGAAACTATGATTCTGGACATATAAATTTTATATTGTTTAAATTACAAAACGTTGAACAAATTCACTAAAAACTACATATAGGTATATTAAGTTTTGAGAAGTCGTCGATTCGGAAAATATTAAAAATGTGAAATCAATTCAGAAAAAAATTTAAAATCATATACAACACTAGATAATAGAGTCCTCTTCAAAAATATGTAATTTATTTGGTTTTTGGTATAGTTTTGATTGGGGAAAAGTGGCGAGAGACAAAAATGTTGATTTCAGGTAAGTACGACTTTGAATACTTATAATGGGAAAACTATAGATTGAAAACACTTCTTTCTTTTTTTCTACACTAGCTATACATGTCATCTAAAACATATTATGAAATTGGAGGAAAAAATAATGTTTTACTTATAATGATTTGGGGGGAAGTAAACCCCCTGATTTGAAGTATTTTTCAGGAAATAAAAAAATAGACCTAAAATTTTCAAAAAACATATTAATTTTTTATCATTTAAAAAAAAATTATAGGCATAAAATTTATTCTATTTCACACATTTCATCAGTTTATATCATCTTCAAATTTTCAACAGAAATGTGACTTTTATGCCCTTGAAGTTTTACAGTTTTGGTGTTGTTAACCTTTTCCTTTGTAAAAAGGTGACAACTTATTGTGCTTTTACCCTTAAATGAGTTAATATGTAATCTATTAATTAATTAATTTTTAATTCACTATCCTTTTCTTCCAGTAATTAATTAAATAATTTAATTGTTTAATTAATTCCCTCCTACAATTACATAATTTAAAAAACAATAACTAGCTAATGGCTTCCTCTCAAAGTTGAATAAATTTTATTGGGGAGAGATTGATGAGCTTTCTCCAGAACCAAAGGCTTATCAATATCTACCTTAGTTGAGTGATTGTTTGGATTATGCCAAAGCTTATGACGATACCTCTCAAAGGCCTTCTCCTATGGTCACTTATGATTCAAAAACCAAACAACACACGTGCAATATACTTGAGGGGCTTCACTCCATGAGGGTTGAGAGCACTCTAGCTCCATCTCAAGCCCCAAAGGATTTAATTATTAGAGACTAAGGCATGACAAAAAAAATCTAAAAAAGAAAAGGAACTCCATAAAAAAATGTGGAAATCAACAACAGAATGCAACTTCGATCACACACTAAAGTTGGTTTTGAAAAATAAATAGTTTGTGGTTGATGGTGGATACCATTGATAATAGGTTTGGGCATTACCATGATCTAATAAAGAGAAATTGTGGCTGGTATATGTAGCACCAATGTACCCATTAACATGGGCTAATGCATTTTTGTGAATCTTGTTTGTGAGCCCTATTTGTTGATGGGACTATAAACTTTCATTATAGCAATAGAGTAGTATTTGTTTCTGATAGCGGTGTTAGAAACTAGTAGGTAGTAATTTGGATTGGCCCTATACGACCATTAGACTTCTAGCTCCACTTTTTGTAATAATTATTTTGAATTAATAAAAATCTTGCAAAATTTGGTTTCTCTTACATATCAAAAAATAATTATGGATAGAGAAGGCTAACGAAATAATTAGATAAATAAAAATTATTCAATTATTATCTAGGAGATTTTAATAAAGAATAAAAGAATTGTGATGAAGATAATCATGAAAATGCACAACCAAATTTAGATATATATAGAGATTAACATTGTAATATATTATGAATATATGGAAATCAATATAGATCTACATAAATGGATTCTATATACATTATTGTAATTTGCAATCCAAAGCATAAAATATACAAATAATTAAGCTACCAAGCAAAAGAGAACTTTCTCCTTATTAACAAGGTCCCCTCATATTCTTCTCTATAAAATCACATGTAGAGACTACTCACCTTGGTCTAAGCATTCCTAGTTGTGTTACAATGATGATAAATCACAATTAAAAAAGTCTTGTAACAACTCTATAATCTCCTTACTATCCATAATGCATAGTACCCTTAGGAGAAACGACTTACTAATATGGCATAAGGGATTGGAATCAACTAAGGACAATGACGTCATGATTAATTTTGAGAATGAATCTATAGGTGGATCAAAGAAAAAATTGTTGCTTATGGTTGTTAAGAAACCAAAATGATCACTCTAGTTATAATAAATGATTTTTTGGATCAAGGTTTACAAATTTTAAAAAAATGGATAGCCTCACCTAAGGTGTGGTCACAAAATGACTTTGAAGAAATTGGAATAATTTTGCACACAACTAGACATCAAAACATTAGATAAAAAAACTAGTCTTTAGAAATTAATAAAGTCTACAAATGAAGTATTACCTCAAATAATACTTCAATGTAAATAAAAGGTTTCATACGAATTAAAATTAATTTATAAAAATATAACAATATGCTTCAAACAATTAAAATGAAAATGAAAAAACTTCTTGTGAAGATAATAAATTCCCCTTTCTAAATCCAAAACTTTGGTTATAAATAGGGGAGGACATATTTACTTGGTAGATATATACTTGCACATGTCTATATTTTAAAAAAGATATGTAAAATATGTTGAGAGATATCAAATTTTAAAATATTTAACATTCAATGTGAGGCAGATCAACAATGGGAAAACTTGTCAAGTGTCATTCAAAGCTTGGAAGTTGGATGAGCTAATTATTCAAGCCAAACAAGCCTTGGGCATTAGAATTTTGAAAATAATCCATTTCGATCAAATGAACTTGAATATCATAAAAATAATGAGAAATTCAAGAGAAAATCATACAAATCAATTTTATCACAATCATCTCATTTCCATAAATATTTGTGGCAAAATTAATTCATTTTATTTCATCGATTGGATGTCAAATCACATGTACAAAAGACACTAAACACGATAACATAGAAACCAACAATCAAACAGAAGGCATCACAAAAATGGATGGTTTTTAAGTGAATATTAGACACACATTTCAAATGATTTCATTATATTGATTTTATTTTGAGTCGTGTGAGATAAACTGATGTAGGAGCATCCTGGGGTAGTTGGCAATCTTGTACCACCAAAAAATATGTTTTGGTTTGGTTTTGGTTTTGTGTAGCAAGCTCAGTTGGAGACCTGAGTTTCTCGGTCACCTTGGAGATAGTTCTCAGTTGGAAGATGTGTTGCTTCACCGACGAAATTGGTGACAAGACTTAGTGGTGCTCAGTGGTGCTTTGCTTGATGGTGTTCCACTCGGTAGCACACTTCTCGTTGGTGTCTATTTGGTGGTGTTCAGCTCGGTTGTGCCTCTCACCAAATGGCTCAGCTTTCGGTGTTCTTGATCACCGGCGGGGTTATTATGATTGTTTGAGTTGGCCGACTGGTGCATTTAATTTGGAGATGTGTTCCTCGTGTTTTAGATCGATTGTTTGAGGTGTGAAGACCTAAATATGATTTGGTTCACTCTCCTATGCAAATTTAATGATCGTTGGACGTCGACTGATGGATAACACGTTGGGTGTTATTTTCTTGAAGTCGACTATTGTTTTATTGAATTATTTGTTTGTAATGTTGACTTGTGGCAAAGTGGTATAAAAGTAGGGTATGTGTAGAGTAGTAAGGGGAGAGAAAAAAAGAAAAGAAAGTAGAGGCAATGAAGGCAAGAGCGAGAAGTTGTAGATAAAGGAAAGATAGCTCGAGGGGAGCTAGTAGTCGAATGTTGTCTTACGAGACAAGAGGATTGCTTGGTGGCTTGCGAGCTCAAGTTCAGATCTGTCTTGGTGTTCCTACCAGATTGTTGTGTGTCACAGATATGGGCTAGTGTGAAAGGCATCGATCCTATGAGATGTATTGTGTTTTCTGATGTAATTGGTCGGGAATGCCTTATAGCCCAACATGTTGCATGTAATTTCATGTTATCGAATATGATATGAGTTGATATGTTGATATATCTTGTGTTGTTATGGTTTCCATTGTGTTTTTTGTTGAATGTTGCAAGGTTTGGACTATCCATTCTTGGATCCTCCATCCTTGACTAGGTCAAGTGGTATCAGAGAGAAGTTGATCTAGGTGGTCTGAGTGAAGGGTGCGTTACTTGGAAGATTCCTCCGAGGAGATTGGGCCCTAGGGTGGATGAAGATCTTGCTGATGCGATGGAGGCGAGGATAATAGAAAAGGTCATATCGGAGATCAGATCTGAGATGGCGACGATGAAGCATGAGTTGGTCACCAAAATTTTGAGAGTTATTACTAGATTGCAGAGAGGTCCTAGAGCCGATGATGACTATGAGGAAGTTGTTGAAGAATTTGAGGCTGCTAGATCTAGAGGAGATGATAGATCTTATCAGATAGAGAGATCTGGTGAAGGAAGAACTGATTGGTTGCAAAGATCTAGTGTTCGGTTGAGTAAAAATTACCGAATGGAGGTTTCCAATTTCTCAGGTACATTTAGACCCAAGGATCTAATTGATTGGATCGGTCAGTTAGAAGAATACTTTGAGCTGGAAGACATTGGAGATCCTCTTAGAGTGAGGTTAGCATAGAATAAGTTGAAAGGACATGATGCGTAACGATGGAAATAATTGCAAAGAGATAAAGAAGAAGGTGAGATGAAGATCAATCAATGGAGATTGATGGTGGAAAAACTAAAAGCTAAGTTCATTCATGCTGACTATGAACTTGAGTTGTTCAAGAAGTTACAAAATCTAAAGCAGAAAGAGATGATTATAGAAGACTATACCGAGGAGTTCTACAAGTTGACTATTTGGTCTGGACATAGAGAACTTTCTAAGCAAAAGGTGGCTAGGTATATTAATGGTCTAAGATTCAATATCCAGGATGAGATTGGTATGTTGAAGATTGACTCAGCTGAGGATGCTTACCAGTATGCCCTAAAGGTCAAAGATAAGGTGAAGAGAAGACATCATGGTAATTCCCGAGGGAAAGAGAAGCAAGAGCGGTCGATAAAGGATAAAACAAGAGTTGAGGAGGAACAATAACCTGTTGAACCAGGGAGAAAGACATATGGAGGTGGATTTAGAGGTACTTGTTATAATTGTGGAGAAGAAAGACATCGTTCATATGAGTTTCCCTAGGCAGACAAGAAGGTCGTTAATCATCAAAATGCTATGGTGAATGAATTTTTAGAGAATGAACCCGAGGTGGATGGTGAGAATCTGATGATTAGAAGAACATTGTTGACCACGAAGCAAGTCAATCCTTGTCAGAGGCAGAATTTATTCAGAACTGTGTGTAAGTTAGTGGTAAATGTTGTAAGGTGATTGTTGATGGAGGAAGTACTGATAACTTGGTTTCTGAGGAAATGGTTCAAAAGCTTATTTTGAGGAGGTTGAGACATCCTTGTCCTTATAGGATTAGTTGGTTACAAGAAGATCATGCAGTAGAGGTTAAGGAATAGTGCATGATAAGTTTTCACATTGGTCCTTATAGTAATGAAGTATTATGTGACATTATAGATATGAGTTCTTGTCATGTTTTAATTGGGAGACCTTGGCAGTATGATAGAGAGGATATTCATGACTGTAAAATAAATCTCTTTACTATTTTGAAAGTTGGACAGAAATTTACTTTGACTCCTTTGAAGGATGAAGGCAAAGGAATGAAGAACTTGAGAATTGGAAAGAGATATGAGATGACTATAGGGGTTGGTACATAAATTAAGGTTCAGAGATCTGAAAGAAAATTAGAGAGTACTAGTGGTAAAAGGAAGCAGAAGAAGAATCGGGACATGAGTATATCGGTTGAGGACTCGGAAGAAATGTATATCAAGAACCAATCTGGGAAATTTTTGTTGAATCCCAGAAGATGTTCATTGAGCTTCTGAGAACATATTTTTGCACCTACGGTATCTGATGCAGGAGCATCCTAGGGTAGTTAGCAATCATGTATCACCAAAAATATGTTTTGATTTGGTTTTGGTTTTGGGTAGCAAGCTCGGTTGGAGACCTGAGTTTCTTGGTCACTTTGGTGATAGTTCTCAGTTGGAAGATGTGTTTCTCCGCCAACGGACTCGGTGGTGCTTTTCTCGATGGTGTTCTACTCGACGGTGTTCCACTCGGTAGCACGCTGCTGTTAGAAATAACTGAGAGGGGGGGTGAATCAGTGGCCTCAAAATATTCCAATTAATCAACCCAAAAACTTAGTACCACAATATTAAGCCTCTAGTTATCATCAGTCCTACAAGATGTATGCCTTCAAATATACTTATCAAATAACTACTACTCGGAGTTACCTTTTAAACCTTATTCTTTATGTTTACCGAATAGCAATCTTTCATTTACCAAAAAATAGTAAATTGCTTAGTGTATACCGATCAATCCAAATTAGTTATGTGTAAAGAAAAACACTAAGTAATGACTCATAAACACATTGACACATGGATTTTTAATGTGGAAACCCTGTAAGGGAAAAACCACTTGGGACCGGTAACCCAACATTTTCACTCTTCTGAAGTGAGCTCAGTGAAGAGCCAACCCTGTTAAAGGTTACAAACACACTGTTAGGTGTGACCTTCTTAGAGGATTTAAAAGATTAGTTTGTCACTTGATATCGGGCATCTCTATGCTACCTTCTATGACCAAACCCAGTGTAGTTTTTCAAATGGTATCTGGCATCTCATGCTATCTTCATGATCAAACTTTTTGATACTCCTTGGGCTATATCTCAATATAGAAAGGATCTTCAAATCATGCTCGGTTAAGAGACTTTCTGAATCAATGGTTAAACTAAAATAGTAAATGATCTGTTCACATATACAACTTATACTTGTAGATTTTCAGATCTATTGTAAGCTCATTAAACCATTGTGATCAATATATCTTTTCAATACCTTTCCTCCACTTTTGTTCTGCTTGGTGATGTTGTGCTCTATTGCTCGGTGTCCGCATAAATCTTTAGCTCTTTCCTCAGCTTGATTGATCAGGACTGTATGAAGTTGTTCTTCATCAGTTTCTCTCCAGCATCCTTTTTAATTCACTCCCCTTAATTCATAATGAGTTAAGTTGTCTCTTTATAGACATGATATCACCATTTCTCTCTTCTTGATTTTCTTGTTCTTGGCATGATCCGCAATTTTAGCCAATCTTGATTTAAAGCATAACTCATGTTTTATCTCGTAGAAATCTTCTTGCCAACTAGATAAAACAACTTTAAATCATTTACTTATCTCTAGCTTTAACTTGTCGATTAAAACAATATGAACAACCAGTTAAGTCTATCTTTAGCTCTGTCACCTGGATATTTTGTCGTTTCTGAACTCCAGTTAACTTCGGTGTTTTAACTTGTTGATAGCTCCGGTCAACACTTTAGTTCTCCTCGGGCTTCTTTGTCGGTGTTGTCTGTCCGTCGGGGTTGTCTGTCCTTCGGGCTTCACTGCAAAGTTCTACTTGTCTGTTAACACTATAATTCTGACCATCGGTAATGCTTGTGATTCTGCTCTTCGGTAATGCTCGTCAATTTCTTTGCTCGGGCATCACTGTGACTTAACTTTCGGTTATCTCTATCCGTCGGGTTCCACTAGCCATCGATGTTTGAAGTCACTTAGTGAATGCTTGTCTTTTATGCATTACTGAAAGCATAATCTTTATCTTTCTGATTCTCTAAAGTCTTTGACACTTTGATTATAACCAATTAGATTATATCAAGTTGACATCAATGACAATACAATCCATTAACTGATTTAATGTCTTGCATTATCTTTCTGCATTTCGGTGATCAACTTAACATCTTCAAACATTCAATCAGTTACATGCCATCAACTGCTCGGTGGTGTCTATTCGGTGGTGTTCAGTTTCAGTGTGCCTCTCACCGAATGGCTTGGCTTTCGGTGTTCTTGATCACCGACGGGGTTATTCTGATTGTTTGGGCTGTCGACTGATGCATTTAATTTGGGTTGTGTTCCTCGTGTTTTGGATCGACCGTTGGAGGTGTGAGGACCTAAATCTGATTTGGTTCACTCTCCTATGCAAATTTAATGATCGTTGGATGTCGACTGATGGATAACACGTTGGGTGTTGTTTTCTTGAAGTCGACTGTTGTTTTATTGAATTGTTTATTTGTAATGTCGACTTGTGGCAAAGTGGTATACAAGTAGGGTATGGGAGTAGTAAGGGGAGGAAAAAAAGAAAAAGAAAAGGGGAGGCAACGAAGGCAAGAGCGAGAGGTTGCAGAAGAACGAAAGATAGCTTGAGAGGAGCTAGTAGCCAAGTGTTGGCTTAGGAGACAAGAGAATTGCTTGGTGGCTTGCGAGCTCAAGTTCAGATTTGTCTTGGTGTTCCTACCAGATTGTTGTGTGTCACAAATTTGGGCTAGTGTGGAAGGCATCGATCTTGTGAGATGTATTGTGTTTGCTGATGTAATTGGTCGTAACCGGGAAGGCCTTACAGCTCGGCATATTGCATGTAATTGCATGTTATCAAATATGATATCAGTTGATATGTTGATATATCATATGTTGTTATGGTTTCCGCTATGTTGTTTGTTGAATGCTGCAAGGTTTGGACTGTCCATTCTTGGATCATCCATCCTTGACTGCGTCACAAACCCACTCAAGAAATTTCATCAAATGATAAACATACCACAAATTACAAACACCAAAACCAATGACCATTTGCAAAGTTTAAATAGAAAGAAATCTAGGTTTAGTGTTTGGAAAACTTTGCAAGATAGAATAAATATTCTTAAAATTGGAGTAATAAGATAAATCTTATTCAATTTTAGAAGTTTACAAACCCCAAATGGGTTTTCCAATGCTTACAAATGAACAATCATTAAGGATAAATAAGCAATTTAATAGGGAACCAAACAACCTCCCTCCATATTTTTATTTTTTTTAAATTCCCCAAAGATGAACAATTATACTGGCCTTTGAAATTTTCCACCTTTTTAAAAAAAAAAAAATTATTCTTCAAAACAACTACCCTTGACTATACATTTGGAGATGTTTGCACATTCAAAACAATCTTCATTTTCATAATTTTGATTTTAATTCTTATTTTTTAAATTACTTTCCTGCCAATTTTTGGTAGAACTATATAAGTATGCTCTATAATCTTGCAACATTTTCTATGACAAATAAAACCTATATATATAGATTTCCTTTAGCGTATTCAATAATACCATAATAATATGTTAACTTCAATATAATCTTCCTTTTCTCTTTGACATACTTCGATTTCATTGTTATATATTTGCACTCTAAATTATCTCTTGAACAAATTGGAATACAAACATAAACCTTATTTTTGAAGCATCAAACTTGAAACTGACAATTAAACTCAAATTACTCTTACCTTCAACAACCTTTAACATGGGTTAATTAGCCCATAGGCTATTCTTTAGATAGGTAACAAAACACTTGATTCCCCGTCTTACAATGCACTTTTAATCATTTAATTTTTATATTTATTAATTAAATTGAAAATCAGAAAACAACAATACATCAAACAAATCTCCAACCCAATCAAGTTACCATTACCCAACCAAATTACCATTTATCAATGTAAGCTCCCCTAACCATCCAACAACTGCATCAAACAAATCTCCAACCCAATCAAGATACCATTTATCAATGTATGCCAGCCTATCCATCCATAATGGAAGGGAATTATCTATCCATGTAGACATCAAAAGGGGTCTTAACAAGGTAGTTTTTTTTTTCATTTAATAATTAAAAAATTACTGTTGAAAAAAACTATATTGTGAGGAGCGCTTTTGATGCTGCACAGACATATAGTTGGAACCGCTCTCCAGACATGTATGTAGAATGTGGAGTAACTGACGACAATGCACATAAACTGTTTGACACAATGCCTCAAAAAGATGTCATCTCATGGATGGCAATACTTGCAGGATATGGACAAAATGGATCGTTGTACAGGCTTGGAAACTTTCAAGCAAAAGAAATCGCCAGGTATCAAGCCAAATTCCACAACCATTAATGAGAATTGAAGTGGTATCCTCTTGAACCATCAAAACAGCAGCAGCTATAAATAACCCCCAAAAGCACAGATACTAGTGTTCTGCATAAAAAAAGCTGTCGCTCAAGTAAACCCGACCCTGACCATAGCAGGTTATTCACACGAGAACTCGGTTAATAATGGGATTGAGAAAGGTGTGATAAATTATGTATATATGGGTAGGAGCGCGCCCATAGCTATGGGAAGGTATGCCAACAATAATCAAATAAATGAAACCATAAGATCTTGCAATCGCCATGATTAACAGAAGGAGCGCTGCCAAAAAAACCACCTTAAAATTTAAGTAAAAAATCACTTTGGCAAATAAAAAACAGGCTTACTTACAGTAAAAAGCAACTCAATTCAATTACTGGCCCCTTCCCTATGCAACCGCCGTGGCTACAAAACCATTGATGAGTCATATTAACACACTAGAAAATAATTTGAAACCTTTTTGCTGAGTATTCGGTTCAAAGTTATAACCAAATCAGGGTGAAAATTTTATTTATCGATTTCAAGCCTTCTTGAAAGTTTTTTTAATCCATTTATGATATTTACAAATTTATTTACACAATAAAGCAAAGTGAGTTACTAATTTTGTCTAATATTTTCTTAAAATTTAACATAAACTCCCCACACACAATCAAACCTCACAAGTATGATGCTTTTGCAAGCTCCTTGCCAACTCAAAAAAAATTATAAAATTGAGGATACATATTGTATAGAGAATATAAATGTCACTGGCACTAACATATGCTTGCAGGATATAATCCAAAGCAGTAATGAATCGTATTCAAAGATCCCTTACAAAGTTAACAATAACATTGACTTTGCCCAAATTTGTCTCTGCTAAATACGTAATTACAAAAATCAACTATAGAAGACCAATAGTAATCTCAAAATTTTTGGCACTGCAATTTGAAGAAACAGGTCAAGATAACCATATTTGGTCGAGTTCCTCTTTGCTAAATAATACATTTCAAAACTGAGAGCAAACGTGTCCTTTCCTTCAACCAATTTCACTTAGTTACAATTCACTTTCATTACTCATTCAGTGTTCCATTTAGTTTATGTGCCCTTCATTTACTCCCAGTTTCTTCACAGCAAAGAACTCTGCGATAATTTCCAAAGGAATTCCTTTAGTCTCTGGAACCTTGAGAAATGTGAAAACCCAAGAGACCAGACTCATGAAGCCAAAAAATCCAAAGACGGCCGGTGCTCCAAAAACATTGTTGAGTGTAGGGAAGGACAATGTCACAATTGTGGTGCAAAGGAACATTGTTAGTCCACAAATTCCCAGGCATGCTCCTCTCACCTTTGTTGGAAAAATTTCAGAACATACAATATTTGGTACTGCACCAAATCCCATGTTGAAGAAACTCAAAAATGCCATTATACACCCAATCAAGACAACTGACTGAACAGCACTTGCTAGAGGAACCACTTCCACCAAACTCATTATCAGCATTGTAAGAAATAATATTGGAGTAGTGTATAGAAGTATCGCCCTGCAACCATATAAAATAGGTTTTGATTTCAGAACAAGCAATTAAGGAAACAAAAATGAATGAGTTTCACCTTGAAACTCCCAATTAACAGGAATGAAAATTATATTTTGTCTCTGCGCATATTCAAAGAATAGACCAATTTATGTACTTCATTCAAAGTCAAAGCATACACATCAAAATTATAATTCAAAAATTACTTTAGATTCACATGAATGGACATCATGGCTTGCTTAGCATTAAAATTACCTTCTTCCTGCACGGTCCATCAACCACATTCCAAGAAGTATAAAGAACAACATTGGCACAGAGCTTATTGCACTTGCCAAAAGTGCAGCAGAGTCCTTATCAATATTTATCAAATGGCTTAGCACTTCATCAACCTTAGCCTCCTTGAGTATACTAGGCGTATAAAAGAGGACTGCACTGATACCACAAAACTGTACAAAACCCAAATAAGAACATATCAGGGTTCATGCCATGTCATAAATATCAATCGACAAAATTCAACAGAACCAAAAATATATAACTGAAAATTAAACTTACCTGTTGTAGCATTTGAAGAGTCATTCCAACCGTAAGAGCTCTTTTCACTCTTACATCACAAAAGTCAGACCATTGGATACCTTTTGCAGATATCTTTGATGGATGCATAATTGCAGGTCCAACAACAGTTTCTAATGATGGCCCGTAATTATTTTGTGTCAAAGACAAGGCCGGCTCACCCACCAAAGCAGAAACTTGCATGGACTCATGTCCATCTAAACCAGATAACGATTTTATTGATCTTGTAGAACCCACAGCTGAAGGGATGTGAGAGGCAGATCCAGCATAAAGAAAAACTCTCTTGAAACTTGCACTCTGATTTGATTCAGACTGTTGCAATTGATATGCCACTTGCCAACCACCTCCCAAACCCATACTTTGCTCGGGAAGAGAACCATTCATAGAAAATTTCATATGACCACTGTTCTTACTAGAATTTTTTACATTTCCAGCAGACTGCAAATCATTTAAAAATCCAGTACCCCAGTTCACTTTTCCTCTGGCTGATTTACGTTCAGCGTAACTTGAGTTATTTTGTGAAAGAAAAGGGGCCCTTAAACTATCAGCTTGATTGCTACTAAACCTGTCAAGCCCCCAGTCATGGTCTAACATAGGAGTATTAGGTACCGACTCTTCCAAAATACTTGTTTCTTCATCCTCTTCAGAATCAGTTTGATCCTCGTGTTCTTGGTTCTCCATATCCCACTGTGAACTTTCATGAGCCTCATCAATTTGGTCCATATTTTCAAAAACAGGAATTTGTCGGAAACTTTCAATAAGTGTCACCGTAGGATCAATTAAACGATATGAATTTCCTGGTGCTGATTCAACACAAGAAGCTGGCTTGGCTATCCATTCCTCCTCAAGGCCATATAGGTGAATTTTTTCACCGTCTTGCTTCTGTTGTTCACTGCTTGTTACAGCTTCTGCATGCTCTACCACGTACTCCTCTATGGTAACATCTTTTCCAGTCCCTAAACCCTCTACCAACAATGCAAGATCATCTGAACGACCAAAACAAAAATTGATGTGTTTAGATGCAAAAAAAGTTATATACAAATCCAGAGAATGAAACAGATGATATTCCACATATGCATATTCTGTTGGCTTGGATTTTATTTTATATACCTACAACATCTTCTTTGTTGAGGAGCCTCTGTAGTGTTTGCTTGGCCTCATTCATTCTGCCCTTTTTAACCAGCCATCTTGGAGACTCCGGAAGGTATAGAATACACAAAGAAATGTAGACAAAAGCAGGAGCACCTAAAGCTGCTGTCATAAGCCTCCAACTAACTGTATCCCTCAGGGAAAGTAAAAAGACTACACAGTAGGCTGTGACAGTTCCTAATGAATTGGTTAATTGTGGGAAAGTGGCTAGCTGCCCTCGAATTTCTGAAGGAGCTGTCTCAGATATGAGAAGGGGAACTACAGTTGCAGATAAACCATAGGCACAGCCAACTAAAAATCGAGCTGTAATTAAAATATAAACAGTAGGAGACAAGGCCATTCCAAGGGCACTTAGCAGATAGAGAATTCCAGCCACAAATAAGATCTTGCGCCTTCCAAATGTGTCAGCAAAAACTCCAGCCATCAGAGTGCTGCATAGACCTCCAATAATACTGATAGCAATTAATAATCCTGTGGTGGTTGCATCCAGTTTAAACTCTTTTGTGATATATAATATAGCACCTACAAAAAATGCCAGTTTTGGATTAGGAACTGTTTTCTCACCACCAACAGTCTAAATCTTTTAATGATGCATAATGTACCACCTGCAAAGCATGCGTGTTTTGAATGTATTATGGCTTATCGGAAATGAGATATCAATTGGAGAAAGTTTAATTAGCTTTCTTTAGCTAGGTTGTATAATTCCTCTTGCCAACTGAAATATTTTCAGCAATTAAGTCCATCACAACAATCTTATGCGATTAAAAAAATTAACACATGTTCTAATAATCTTTCTCCCGATTACTTCAAATTTTGGCTCTTCATTGAAGTCCAAGTGTCTGGTGGGAGAGTGCAGATCCATTGGTAATATGCCTACGCTCATACACATCCATCTTAACCTAACATCAACTTCAGTCAACTGGCAATATAAAATTCATTATCTGATATTAATATAAATGCAACTGGTTACTGAATATTTACCCCTATATCTACATGAATAGATAGATGGTAAAGAACTAAAACCTCACAAAATATTTAAGAAAAAAATCAATCCTTCAAACTTGTAAGTTGTAACAGATCTGAGTGATAGCCTATCTATACCATCTATGCCAGGATTCAAACTGAAACTTAACATATCTAGAGGAACATATAGAATGATACGACTGGATACTTCAAAACAGAGTAACGGGGAAAAGCCAGATCTTAAAACTGCTAATCAGGCTGAACAGTCGCATAGATATACTGCATGTGATGGAGTTGACCCTGAAACTTAATAAATATTATGTTTTAACTTGTAAATTCAAAAAGGTTGATCAGAATGGGTATTTGCAAGGTATGAAACGCAACTCGTGATTCTAATTTTTTAATTTAAACATCATTTACAACAACAATAGAAGATTGATTGGGATATAAAATTGCCGATTCTTTATAAATGACTGTATATTACAAAATACTTAAATTTACAACAGTGCCCAGAAATACATAGTATATACTCAGTAACCAGGAGACATGAGTACAGATACAACGACAGGAACGCCATTTTGAAATATCCGTTAAGTTTATCTTACATTTAAAATGGCTATCTTTCATCCATATATACTCAAAAGGAAATGTGAGTGCATGGACACCTAATATATTAAAAAAGTCCAAAGTGATCAATGGACAACATAGAGAAGAAACCTAATCTTTAGGAGTGCACATTTCATGGGGACTTTGAAATGGGGTATAAGGATCAAGCTAACTCATTTAATTGTTAATTATGGAAATTTCGGTAGAAATATGTAATATATGACTAAATTCAGTGATTGAGGGACAGCAGAGAAAAGTTTCTCAGCCACTATTCCGATATTTAATGAAATACCAAAAAACTGTAAGGGTAACCAGGTCAGGAACATCAGTTCACAACAGCTATGAAACAAGGTGTGGGTATAGTACGTCTCAATATAGTCACCTAGAAATGTGGGTTTCATGCTGAATGAACAACAAAAATCACAAGGGTACTGATAAAACGTATATGCTAAAATTTTTATCATCCTATAAACCAGATAGGTATGTATTTTGAAATAGTATACTGGCTAATAAATGTGGTTATGGTTAAAAAAATATGTAGCAAACCCAGTGTTTGCTGGATTTCATACTAAATATTTTGAAATTAAGTATTTTTAAAATAGTTAATTGAAGAGGAGGGTTTTATGCTGAATAAACAACAAAAACCACAAAGATGTTTCCTAGAAAGCTAACATGTTATCATCTTTTAAACCAAATTGGTATGTATTTTGAAATACTACACTGGCTGATAACTTAAAGAATTTATAGCAAAATCTACAATGATTGATGGACAATACACAGGAATTTTGTTTTGGTGCAACTTTTCGCAGTTTGTTGTTCCTTGTACCACCCCTCTATCACAATTCAAAAGTACAAATTAAAAAAATCCCTCAAAAGCAATATGCCACCCTCGTATTTGATAAATATATAGAAAGGCACCCGATTTGGGTAGGATTTTTAATCATTACAGCAGCGATCTACATCATTCGTGCAGGGTTTCAGTGTCATTTCAGCAACATTTGGCAACTTACGGCAATTATCATCATTAATAGCACCTAGATTCAACAAATTTCACCAAATGTTCAGTCAAACAAGTAGCAGGGCATTTGATTTCAAACGGGATTCATACTTTCAAAAGGCTTTTATCTTCCAAAATAATCAGAAATACATAGGCAGTGCCATGAGTTTTCTTTTGGTTTTCAGTTATTGCCTTCATTCAAACCTTTGGTAGATTTTCCCCTTTGAAGTTGCATGAATGCAGACATCTTTTCAACCAAATTTACAAGCAGTTACCAGCAGTGTAACAGAGGATATATTGATCTTCTAAGAGGAGTTTTGAACAAAATACATAAAATATCAGACCAAAACATGACTCACAACCGCATAAATCTGTTCAAAGCAGTCCCGGCATTGAAAACACCAGCATAAACATTTCAGAAGTGGGGATTGCGTCAAAATTTGTGTTGAATCCGGAGGAAGATTGTTGAAAGTTTTAGTAATTAAATAACAAGAATGTTCGATCATCAATAGATTTATTGGGCTGGGTTAATCAAGAAGTGTCATAGCGAATTGGGCTTGGAAAACATGGGATACAAAACATTCCTTGAGATTCCTTCCCACAAACACACAAATGGGAGAATCAAAATATAAATATTCCCCAAATTTTTTTACCACCTTCTGTATAATATTAAGAAATCTATAAAACCATGAAATCAAAATTGGTTTTACCTGCTATTGCAGCACTATCCCATCCTTGCAAAAAGTTGCCAATCGCAACAGAGGCTGCAATACACTGTGGAGGCGCCATGGTTGGTGGGTGTTCTGTTTTAAGTTTCAATTTCAGCCTCTCGAGATCATCCCAAAACAGAGAATAAATAATCAACCATCACCGAACAAAGAAAAATAGGATTTGCCAAGAACTAGGGCTACGAAGATCCAAAAAAATACCAACACCTGGCAGTTTAGTTTTGAAAAAAACCATCAACCGATTCCCGGGACGAATCTACCACCTCATGTACTCTGCATATTTTAATTTAATAAAGAGAAGTGACTTGTTTGCATGCCCAACGATAATATCGCTTAAAACGCATGTCAATTCCTTAAATATCGCGAGTCGTTCGACCATTCCAATCACCATCTCCCACAATTCCAAAATTGAAATATCAACCTTGCATTTTTGTACTATGAGTTGACTTCCAAATTTTATTTTATTTTTTAATAGTGGGCCTTTTGTTTTAAGAAATAAGTGTGCATTTTTTAATTTTTGCAAAAACTTCTAAATTTTAAAACTATTATGTTATGGGGCTATCTAAATTTTGTAGCTAAGTTGAGATTTTTAACTGGGAAAATTCTAAAAATCAATAATAAAAATTTTCAGTAGGAATTTTAGAAAATTATGGATTTCAGAAATTTTGTAATCAAAATTAATCTAAATTTATAGTGTTCAAAGAGATTTTACAAATGAAATTTATATAAAGTCTTTTAATAATATAATATGAATTTAAAATTTATAAATTATAAATCTCACCTACAATAGAGTCAAATAAGTTTTATAAAGTGAAATTTATATAAGATCTTTTAATAATACAATATAGATTTTTTTTTAAAAATCAAGTTCATGAACAAAATTTCTACCTCATATAGTGTTGGAATAACTTAGGAAAGTTAAGTACTGAGAGGGGAGGGGTGAATCAGTACCCTTAAAATTTTTAAGCATACAATGCTGATCATTTACCAAGTTGAATACATTGCATAAAATGAACATAAAGTAAATAACTCAAATCATGAAATATGCAACACATAACACAAAAAAAAATTGGTCACGAGAAAATCCTTTGTTAGAGGAAAAAAATGCGGTAGGGATGAGACCCACAATCCTTAACTACTGCAATATAAAGGTTACTCGGTTAGAGCTACGATTTAGCTACTTCTGATAGCTTGCCCTATTAGGAGTATTATAGTTGGTTAAGAGTACAAAAGACTTATTCAGTCTACCTTGTTAAAGGATTTGACAATCTCTAATCTGAGAGATGTACCCTGTTAAAAGATTTACAAAATATAAAGATCTATTAGGGCCTACCCACAAACGGGAATGCAACAAAATTTAGTACCAAAATGTCTGATAAGAATGCATCATTCAAATGTTGTTCAGACTCATTATGCTCAATAACTCTGTTACCTCATTCTGCACTTGGTAGCTTAATATTATAAGCTCTACTTCTTTCTGCATGTCTCTTTCACTTCTCTTCGCAACAACTTCATCAACTTCAGCTTCAGTAACAACAATGTAACTTTCTCATTCTTTCAATCTGCTCTCTTATACTATTTCCAAGCGGTTAACTGTGACTTAGGCGGTTAACCAGATCTAGGGCAACATGAATCAACGGTAGAGAATAAGTGATTAAATTTTGATCGTATGCCTTCTAAAACTTCATTGGTGGATCTGCCTCATGATCATGTTCAATCATGTGTTTGGAGTCCCAATGATTCAACTAACGCTTACCTTGAATTTTGTGCAACGCTTCCTGCTCGGTGTCTAGATACAATGTATCTAAATTTAATTGAAATGTCAACTCTAGAATACTCGGTAACATACTTGTGCTTACTCGGTAACTTTGTACTTTCTTCTCAGTGTCTAAGAGTGCTCAGTAATTGTCTTTCCATGACTCGGTATGTGTAGCTTGCTCGATGCTCGGTGCTTATCTTGGTTGCCTTTACTGACTATGTCTCCTCCATTATATTGACTTTCCTGCTTCAGTTACATTCAATGATATGACTTTGCATAAAACTAATGACAACAAAATCACTTTAGGAGTAACAATCTCCCCCTTTGACATTAGTTTGACATTTTGTGAAAAACTTCAAAGTCATCAAAATTTTCAAAACTTCAAAAAACTTATGACTCCCCCTTTGATAATGCTCCTCAAAATTTTAATACTTCTAACTCCCTTATGTAAACATACCTATCTATATGTACACATCAGACTATCCTTATGTATCCCCCTTTTTTGACAAACATACCAAAACAATACTTACTTATTCTTATCTTTCGGAGATATCTTGTCAAAAATGTGTTTAAACTTAGTATTTGCATCAGCTAGGGCTTCCTCCCATGTATCATTCAATGTTTGCATAACAACAATTTGTGTAGCAACATCAGCTGCCATACCAGCAATAGTGTCCAATGAATTGCAATCGGGAGAAGTAACTAAATCTTTGGCTTTCTTCAAATGATTCTGCATTGACCCCAGGTTGGGAATAAGAGTTGCTTGCAGCTCAAGGAGTTCCATCCTTAGTTTGTATTCTTCATTTCTTATCTCTTGTTGCCTTCCCATTAACTGTTTGACCTTTGAGTAATAGGCCTGTAGAGATCCAGGCTCAGTTGAGATGCTCTTTAGCTGCTCGGTCAGCTCTTGTTCAACAAATTCCTCTTTCTCTTTGATATCCTTAATGAATTGTGAAATGGAACAAAATTGCTGAAATAAAAAAAGAATAGCAGACAACTTGTTCTCTATGTCAATGCATGCTTCAGAAAGAGATACCTTTTCTAGTGCAATGTTCTTCAAAATTTCTTCTAACAGTCTTAGTTCCATGCTCTTCTGATGAATTTTCATCATGCAGACAGTTGTGTCTTTGTTTGGTTCTCGCACTTGTTGAATTAAATTTGCCACTTGATTAAGAAGACTTGCCTCCTCATTGATAGTAGCATCTAATACAATCTCCTATAATACTTCTTTGACATCTTCCAATACAGTGGTTTCTCTTTTCTTCTAAAATAATTTATTTTGGATTGCCTTAAATCTCACCAATTATGCATACTCTGTCATTTCATCAGGGTCCATAGTAGATAGGTCTACTTTAGGTTTTATGATCGGTTTGCTCATATCTACATGTTTCCTCTTCTTTGATTTCTTCTTCTTTACTATCATACTATCACTAGTAGAGAATTTTGTGGATCGAGATGCCTTTAATGCATCGAATGTGGTCTTTGTAGCATCAAGTACACTTTCAGCTTTCATTTCTTCTTTCTTGTCTTTATCGTTGGTTATCGGTGACTCCTCTTTCTTTTCCTCTTACTTTTCTTCGGTCTTTTCATTTGTCTTTTCCTGTCTGTCCTTGGTCTTGTCCTTTTCTTGATCCTTAGATGGTTCGATGCCTTTCTCCTCAGTATCGATTGCAATATTAGACATTCCAATATCAATATCCAAATACTCGTTGACTTGTTCTAGAACTTCCTCTAATAGTTTTGCATTGACAAAAATCAACAGTATCCATTTGTTCAATCTCTGTTTCCTTTTCTATCATTATATCTTCATCTTTAGTAATTTTGATGGCAAGGTCCTTCTCTGTAATATCTTCAATCAATATTTCATAATTATCCAATGTAAGATTAATAGGATTATCCTTACCTTTCTCTTCGGTAGCTTGATCTTTTCATGTCTCATCTTCCATGTATATAGAAAGAATTTTTCTTCATTGGATATCGATCTCATTTTGTACTTTCTCTAACTCTCCAAGCATGATCCTTAAGGATCTACCTTTAATAAGAAATTGGGTAGAGAAGTTCGTCATTGTCTCATCTATCTCAGTTATAGACATTGTGGGTTGAGCTAGAATTAGGGATCTCTCCCTCATTTGCTTCTCAATATTCAATGCATACTTCCATCTAGCATCAATTTTATTATATAGTTCAGTAGGTAGATGGTTAACAACTTCAATTGGTGTAAGTTTAAACTTGTACAAAGTGAAAACAACTGCCTCTTCTATCTTGGCTTTACCTTCTTCATTCTAGTCATTATACTTCATATATCTGATTCCTACATTTCCTCCATTTTTCTTAAGTAACTCGAGTGACTCATCTAGATTCATTTGCAATCGGCATGTGCTTACATTCTTATGTTTTCTTAGATCTTTAGTATCTATCTTACTATCTTTTTGCATGTTGAGTTTTCTCCTTGTCTGAATGGTAGCTTTCTTACTTCTCACATATGTTTTATCTTTTTGTTCTCCTGCTTCTAATTTCCTTTTTTCTCTCAGTGTAGTTGTCGACCTTGTGTTCGGTCTAGTAGTATTAGTACTCGATGTGGCCTTCATTGCTAGTGGCTTATTTCCTTTTGTGTCAGAGGGTCCAGCCTCATATGCTTCTTCATCAAATCCAAGATCCTTTGACAATTTATCAATTATTTTATCTGTCCTCCTATAGGCTTTAGGTATTAAGATGCCTTGTTTTATCTTCTCTTTAACTTCTTCGTAAGTGCCATATATGTTGGCTCTTTTGTCAGCAGGCTTTGCTAACATAGTCTCAATTTGTTGAGACACAATGTCTATGTCCATATTGTATCCCATAGGCTGTATCCAGATACTTCTTGGCTCAACTGCCTTGATAATGCATGTGTCACTGTCCACTTTAAAACAAATAGTGTCATGATATTTCTCAACCAATTGGGGTGATATCTTGTACTTCTTATGCATCTTAGCTTGAAATTTTAAAAAGTAATCATTCATTATCATGTCAATATTTTCACCTAGGCTCAGGATGTAATCATTTATTTGATATATGATAGGCTTCTCAGTATTCCATGTAACATCACCAATAGCTGGGAAGAAATTCAGAAAATAGAAAAATATGCATACGAGTAACGATCCAAACTTCAAAGTGTTTGTCTTTGCTTTCCTTATGGTATTCATGTTATCTTCTATTTGCTTCAACAAAATCTCACAAATTTCAATCTACAAGTTCTTCTTCACAATCTTGAATGCCAAATCTATAGCTTCACATGGTACGTTGTCAACTCTTGAAGATTGAAACACTCGGTAGGATATGACATTACATGCAAATTTCAGCTTGGGGTCTTCAATAGCAGAAGTTTTCAGACCTCTCCCATCCCATTTTTCCTTCGTCAGTTCACTCAATTTATCCTTCTCAATTTGTCTTATAGCCCATCTCTTGTCTCTAATCAGGTAACTAGTTACAATGTGTAAAACATCTTTTGTTATCTTCACTGGTTGTTCAAGCCACATTAAATGGTCATGAACTCAGTTAAGAACCATTCTTATCCACTTTGTTCTAAATACTTTCGGTAAGTGAAGGGAATGTGTCAAACCTTTGGTTTCCAAATGAATATAGTCGTCCTTCAGCTTTTTGTCCGCACACAATTTCTAAAATGACGTATCAATATTAGCTTCACATATATCCTCAACTTTACAATGGATGAATGCTCGCACATCTTTGATTGATATAACCGTTGGTGGAATCGATGTTAGAGCTCCTATCTTATCAGGTTCTGATGTTATCACTGGAGGTAATTTGTACTTAGGGTTCACAGGTTTGCATTCTCCACAACAACTAGATTCTTAAGCTTAGGTGTCATTCTTTCCAATCTCTTTGCTAGATTCACATAGGGTTTCACTTTTCTCAGCTCGATTGCACAACTAGAACTAGGGCAACACCAAATGATATTCAAATGTGCTCAACTAATCTTATAGTAGATTAAAATAGTTTAGGATTACCTTGTCAATCGCTCGAATTCGCTTGAAGACTTAATTATGCAAATTTCTTCACACTGCTCTAGAAAACGATAAGTAACAATAATAGACGATGTGGTCTATTTATACAATTTTCTAGGTTAAGGGTTTCCAACAGTCATAAAGTAACAATTAATGCTCCACCAACTTACATTATGGATTACCTTTACCATTTCCTTTTACCGAATAAGTATAAAACATAAACTCAACAATATGTATCCAAATGCATCTAAATATGCTAATATGGATCTTTGCACATATACTAGGAACTGATTTAAGATTTAAAGATTTTCTTTTTAGTTCCTATGCATGCCTTATAATTGATTAGGCAGAGTTAGTTGCACCTAATCTGGAGGATGCGGTGCCCTCAACTATCCCGAATGATGTTCCATCATCCATAGTATTTCTTTTCCATGTCCTATTCATTTTCTCTCTCATCTCTTCAACATTTACTTTCAATTTCTCAGATGTCTCTTCCTCGGTAGTAGCTTTGCCTTGGTACCTAGAGTCTTTCGCAAGGTGACCTAGCTTGTGACAATGGAAACATGTCATTCCAGGGTTTCTCTAAGATCTCTTATTGTTCCTGCCATGTAGTAACATGAATTTTACAGTAATATGTCCATACCTTCCATAGACTAAACATGATATCTTTGTATTGTAGTCCCATGGTATAGATGTACTATGTCGGTTACTATGCATATTGTGTCTATTTGGTACCCATTTTTCATTTCTCCTTTTTGATCTACATTCTTCAGATTTATGAACATACTTATTGCAAGTACTATAGAAGCCATCGAACTTTGGCTTCCTTGTGTTGTTTACAATTCTTGATCTATATTCAAGTGCTCAGTGGGCCCATACTTATTGCAATTATAGCAATATCCATCAAACTTAGGTGAACTCGATGACTTACCCCTTTTGCTTATGCATACATTTGCAATATGTCCAATTTTCCCACATTAGTAGCAACTAGGCTTGTTTGATTTCAGTGGGGCAGAAGTGTCTTGATTGTCAGCATGATTAGAGGACTCTCCTTTCTTAGTAGTGCTCTCACTTTTGAATACAAGTCCAATTTTGTCTCTCGGTTATTTCTAGCCTTTAATTTATGCATCCAATGATCTAAATGCTTCTTCATTTCTCTTTAGTACCTCATTGGCATTTTTTTTAGATTTTAGTTCATTGGCCAATCTTTCAACTTCACACTTCAGTGCTTGATTCTCATATTCTTTCTTAGCTATTCTAGTCTCAGACTATATTTTATCTTCTTCAACTAATCTCAATGCATCTTCAATTTCTCTCTTAGAGTTAAGTATCTCATTCATTCTTATTCCTTGTGCTTCTTGATCTTTCTTTGCTAAGTTCAGTTTCTCGATGAGTGTCTTGTTCTTTTCCATGAGTTCTGCAATGGCTAATTCAGCTTCATCATTCAGACTACCTTCATATGTTGTCTCAAGAGTATCAACATGTTCTTGGGTGGATTTTATTTTAGTACACAACTGCTTTCTTACTTTCCAGGACTTTTCTAACTTTCTTTTGAGATCTTCAATCACCTCTTGTGCATTCTCTAATTCAAACTCAAGACTCTCAATTTTCTTAGATTGCTTGTAACTTTCCATAGTCATGATCTTTACTCTTGGGTGGTTAAACCCTTCTCTAAAAGACTAGCTCTAATGCCAATTGTTGGAATAACTTAGGAAATTTAAGTACTGAGAGGGGAGGGGTGAATCAATACCCTTAAAAAATTTAAGCATACAATGTTGGTCATTTACCGAGTTGAATACATTGTATAAAATGAACATAAAGTAAATAACTCAAATCATGAAATATGCAACACATAACACAAATATTATTGGTCATGTATAAATCCTTTGTTAGAGGAAAAAACTGCATAGGGGATGACACCCACAACCCTTCACTACAATAGTATAAAGGTTTCTTGGTTAGAGATGCAATTTACCTACTTCTAATAGCTTACCCTGTTAGGAGTATTGATGCAGGAGCATCCTGGGTTGCCTTGCTATCCTGCTCATCTTTGTTCATTCTGCCAATAAGTATCAATTTACAGTATTGCCAAGCATTCTTATGTGTGTCAAGTTTTCCAGTGTTGGCCAAGCGTTCCTTCATGTGCCGAGTGAACCTGATGCTCAGTTCTTCTTTGACCGAGTTTGTCTGTGATTGGTTCTAGTTGGAGCCGACTTATGTATTTAAATTTAGGTTGTGCATTTAATATTTGGATCTTGTCTTGGGATGTGTAGAGACCATTTTTTGGTCGGTCTTCCATCTTTTTAATAGTCTAGAATCTTATGTAAGCCGCTTTGGCAAGTATTAATAGGGATGTCTATGCGTAGGTTAAGTGGAAGTCTGATAGAACAAGTAGATAGAAGATGATATGAGAAGGTAGAAGATATAAAAGTCTAGATTTTGTTGGTCGTAGCCTGGAAGGCCTCACAATCAGGCATGTATGATTTAATTGGATGAATCAATAAAGAATATTGTTGTTCCTTCTCTCCTTATTGTTGTTCTCTGTGTTGTTTTCTTCTGTTGTGTTTACTTCGCAAGGTGGCTGGATAGTTGGGTGTGCCTTTGGTCCTGGTTGTTCCTGTCCTACCCTGTGCCAGGTGGTATTAGAGAGAAGTTCATCCTTGGTAGATTAGATCATGTAGAACCCAGAGTTGGATTTGGTTGTAGGGTGGCAGATCTGTGGATTTGACCTATAACTTGCAAAGGATTACGATCTTGCAGGAACCTATTTGTCAAGATGGTTCTAGGCAAAGGAAATGTTGATAATGCAATAATGGACATGTTGAGAAAAATTGCAACCAGATTATATGTTGTGGAAAAATCCTAGAGGAGAGGAGTGCATCTTGATGATGTGAGTGATGATGAAGCAGTAGAACCAAATCCAGAGCCTAAGGAAGATCAAGATGAGGAAATATTATTGAGAATAATGACTAGGGCAGATTCAAAGCCTATTGTTGAAGTTATTCCTTATGATGGAAAGTTGGATACTAATATTGGGTTGGATTGGATCTCTGATATGGAAAAGTTATTTGAGTTTGAAAGCATTCCTGATAATAGGAAGGTGAATATTGCAGTCACTGGGTTGAAAGGTCATGCCTCACTGTGGTGGGAGCATTTGCAAACTGATAGACAAAGAAGAGGAAAGGAAAATATCAAAACCTGGTTGAAAATGGTGAACAAGGTGAAAAAGAAGTTCATTTCTGTTGATTACCAAGTTAGCTTGTTGAGGAAGATGCAAAACCTTAGACAAAAGGACATGAATGTGAAGGAGTACACTAAGGAGTTCTATGAATTGGACGTCAGATCTGGACATGTGGATGATGAAGTTGAGAAATTTGCAAGGTACCTAAATGTATTGAGATCTGGAATGCAAGATGAAATATTTTTTGTGAAATTGGATAGTGTGGAAGAAGCATATCAATATGCCTTGAAAGCTGAGGAGATCTTAACAAAGAAGTATGAAAAAAGATAGAGAGGTTGAGATGGTAGATTCCAGAGAGGTAGAGGTAGATCCTATGGTGATGGTGGAATATTTGATAATTTTGCACAAGATAAGGGAAAATCTAAGTGGAAACTGAAGACAAAAGCAAGACCGAGTGGAAAGGTGGTAGTTCTTACCGAGGAGGTACTAGTTCATACCGAGGAAGAGGAGGTTATAGAGGTGGTTTTAGTGGTAATTGTTTCAAATGTGGCAAAGAAGGGCATAGATCTTTCGAGTGTAGACACTCTGATGGAAATGGATAAAGTCAAAAATGATGTGGTACAAGAGGATCTTGAGGGTTCCCCAAGTGGCCCTAAGGCTGGAGAAAATTTGATGGTAAGGAGAGCTTTGTGTAATAACCAAGTGGATGAAGAACCTATTCTGAAGAGAAGTCTTTTCAAGACCAGATGTAAGATCGCAGGAAAATGTTGCAAAGTGATTGTTGACAGTGGTAGTTTAGCGAATTTGGCATCAGAGGAGTTGGTTAAAAAGTTTCAATTGCGAAGGTTGAGACACCATAAACCCTATCATATTTCATGGATCATGGATGGGCATAAATTGTTGGTAAGTGAGCAATGTATTATGAAATTCAAGATTGGAAATAACCTTGATGAAGTTTTGTGTGATATTATGCCTATGGATTATTGTCATATTTTGTTGGGTAGACCTTGGAAGCACGATAGACATGATGTGACTGATGGTAGATTGAATCAATATACTCTTTGGGTGAATGGGAAAAAGAAAATGTTGTTACCTTTAATTGAGGTTCCAAATGAGAAAAATTATACTACTGTGAAAATTTGCATGGTTAATGGAAAGAAATTTGAGAAAGAAATGAAGAAGAACCAAGTTTGTTTTGCTGTAATCCTTAACAAGCCAAGTTATGGTAATAATGGCCAAGTGATAGGGTATAGTAATTAATGAGTGACCGAGAATAGTAAATGTCAAGCAACAAAAGATAGTGGAGACCGAGTGCCAATAGAAATTCAAAACTTTCTGAATGAATACAAGGAGATTGTTACAGAGGATATTCCTGATGGTTTACAACCAGTGAGAAGTATAACTCATTTTATGGATCTGATTTCTGGAGCTAGTTTTCCAAATAAAGCACCATATAGATTGACACCTACTGAGAATGAAGAACTTAATAGATAAGTGCAGGAGTTGTTGCAGAAAGGTTTGATCAGAGAAAGCTTGAGTCCATGTGTTGTACCTATTGTATTGGCACCTAAGAAGAATGGAGAGTGGATAATGTGTATTGATTCTAGAGCTATCAACAAGATAACAGAGAAGTATAGCTTTCCTATGCCGAGTATGGCTGAAATCATGGATTTTTTGAGTGGGGAAAAGTATTTTACCAAGATTGATTTGAAGAGTGGCTATCATCATATTTGAATCAGAGAAGGTGATGAATGGAAGACTTCTTTCAAGACAAAAAAAAAAAAAAAGGTTTATATGAGTGGTTGGTTATGACTTTTGGTTTGACTAATGCACCAAGTACTTTCATGAGGTTGATGAATGAATTTATCAAGAGATTTTTGGGTAAGTTTGTGATTGTTTATTTCCAAGATGATATTATGATATTCAGTAAGACTAAGGAAGAACACCTTGAGCATATTAGACAAGTGTTGCAAAGACTGAAGGAGGAAAAGCTACTGATTATTTTCAAGAAGTGTTCCTTTATGCAAGAAGAGATTGTGTATTTAGTATTTGTAATTTCAGCTGATGGTTTGAAAATGGACCCTTAGAAGGTTAAAGCAATTCTAGAGTGGCCTACACCTGAGAATGTGGGTGAGGTAAGATCATTTCATGGTTTGGCTAGTTTCTACAAAAATTTCGTTAAGAATTTTAGTTTTGTTTGTAATGCTATGACTGAGACTATGAGAGGGGATAAAAAGGATTCTAAGTGGATACATGGAGGTGACAAGAGTTTTGAGACTTTGAAACAAAAGGTTGTCGGGTTACTTGTGTTATCTTTACCTAATTTCAATAAGGTATTTCAAGTTGAGTGTGATGCAAGTGGTAGTGCAATAGGAGTTGTGTTGAGTCAAGAAGGTAAACCTATTGCTTTCTTTAGTGAGAAGTTAAATGATGCTAAAAGGAATTCAGTGTATGATCAAGAGTTTTATGCTATTATTCAAGCTTTGAAAAAGTGGAGACATTATTTGATTCCTAAGGAGTTTGTGTTGCATACTGATAATAAATCTTTATGGTATTTGGGAAGTCAACATAAGTTGAATCAAAAACATATGAAGTGGGTTTAATATTTATAGAGTTTCACATTTGTGATCAAGAATAAGAGTGGAGTTACTAACCGAGTTGCAGATGCACTGAGAAGAAGACGTTCTTTGTTGACCGAGATGAAGGTTGTAGTTCTTAGTTTTGATGAGATGAAGGATTTGTATGATACTGACCCTGATTTTTCTGAGGCGTGGGCAGAGTGTAGAGCACCAAATCTATCATAACAACCAATTAAGTTTGAGGAGTATTTCATTCAAGAAGGTATGTTGTTCAAAGGAATTAATTTGTGTATACCAAGAATTTCCATGAGATTTAATTTGATTAAGGAAAAGCATTGTGGTGGATTGTCTAGACATTTTGGAATTGATAAGACATTAAGGTTTGCTTAAGGAAAAGTATTATTGGCCACATATGTATAAGGATGTTCATAATTTTGTAAGGAGTTGTGGAATTTGTCAAAAATGTTGTGTATGGTGGAATGATAGGATTAGAAGAGGTTTCCTTGTTTTTCCCTTTATCATCATTATGGATTGGATAAGGAGGTGAAGGTAAATGAAAGAATTCTCAAACATCATTAGCATGGATCCTAGCTTGAGCCCCATCACAAGTGTGGGAAGAACTAGGAATTGAAGGTGGAGAAATAGGAATAGGAATGTTTGGAATTACATTAGAATTGATAGGATTAGGGTTAGGGAGATTAGGAGCTAGATTAGGCATGATAGGATTAGGAAGATTAGAAAATGAGGTATCATCTACCCAATTATTCACATAATCCAAAAGAGTAATAAGTCCACTACACAAATCCTTAATGAAAGTTTTGAAAGTAGGAAGACTAGTATTGGTTAATCTCAAAATAGCATAAGCAAGTGAAACATAGAGATTAACAAACATGATGAAATGGATGATACTCTCATAGACATCATAGGTACTATAAAGAGATGCTAAAAGAAGCATAATAATAAAAATAGCCATACACCAAAAGATCTTCATAATGAATGAGATGCAAGAAGTGTTTATATATATATATATATATATATATATATATTTGTATTTTAGAATGCAAGAGCATAAAATAAAACTAATTTAATATGTATGCAAGAGCTAATGTGAGAGGCAAAGCATCTAACACCAACAAGAAAGAGTTGTCTATCGCAGGTTCACCAAAATGTAAAGGAAGAAAATTGATTTTATTATGTTTGATTAGGTGTGTGTTGTATTTCCTTAACCTTTAGATTTAATTATAATTGATGGATGTGATATTTTAATGTGATTAAGCATATAGGGGGAAGGAAGGAAGATAAGATATTCCTCTTTTATCCCCAAATGCACAAATGAAAGATCCAAATTGATTAACCCTAAAGTAGGAACAATGCACAAATGAATCAAGCATTTGGAAATGAGAGAAAAGAAGATCTTAAATTATGTTCTATGATTAAGGAGATATGATATATAACGGTAATTGAAAATAATGAGAGGAAGTACCAACCTTAAATAATTTCAAATCAAAGAATGTTGTTTTCTAAGGTCTGTGCTCTGTTTCTGGAAAATTTGAAGTATGATCCAGAACTGGAATGCAGAGACAAACAAAACCTAGAAATCTTTTTCCGATCTGACACCATCTTATGAAAAAGGTCGACCTTGACCCACTAATCTCACCCCTGACCCAATAATCTCGACCCTGACCTGCACAGGTATGATAAAAAATCTGTTCGAGGATCCCAATAGTTCGCTGAAAAGGGTATCCAAATCTGAGTTCAAATCTTCAATCTTGAACCTGTACCTACAAGAAAAAGAGATTCGCTTGTTTGGGGGGAGGGGTTTACCTTATTCAAACCCTGATTTAGGAATTAACCTTGAAATCAATAAAGTATAGAATGCTAGCAAGTAGTAGAATTGAATCTAAGAATGAAGCTATGATATTCAAATATATATGCAATGTAATTCAAATGTAAGAAAGATGTAAATATGAAAGCTTGGACTCAATAGAAACCATAAACCTCCATGATTGTATGCTTGGAATCCACCTTGAAGAGAAGATGAATGAATCTTGAGGATGCACAAAGGATCTTGAAGGAAGATCACAC
>MU224437.1:1405481-1465941 GCA_018584345.1 Thuja plicata
GCACAAAGGATCTTGAAGGAAGATCACACCACCATGATGGCTAGATCTAGGGTTTGGATGATGAATCTTGAATGTTGGAACCAAATCCCTTCAAAGGCTTGAAAGCTTGAATCCTTGATCTTCAATGAAAAAATTGAATGCTTAAGAGGAATAATTGAACACTTTGAAATCTTAAGAGCATGTAGAACAATGGATGCTTGAACTTTTTGCTTGATCACCTCTTCTTACTTGGTTGATGGTTTTTAGAAAAATGAGAGAAGAAAGATTCCTTTTATATGAAATTAGGGCACAATCTTCTAAGGAGGTAGACATAGGATAATTAAATTCCAATTATACTCATGCCCATAGAAGAGGACCTATATTAAATATAATTTAGGATTTGCCACTTTGGAACCCAAAACATCCAACTTAGAAGTGGGAAAATGAGTTTTTGATGACCTCCGGAAGTCGACAAGTTTCCAGTTTTGAAAGGGGGACCTAGGTCAAGGTTGAGGTTGACCATAACGTAGGTCAAGGTCAAGTTTGACCTTGACCTAGGGGGTTATAACCCTTGGAAAAAGTGCCAGGTGGGATAGAAGGTTCCTAGAGAGGCCCAATCAGGGTCCTAAACAGGCACCGAAGTAGGAGATGATGCAAAATTGAGAGGATAGTATGATGGTGGTAAAAAAAATCCCCTAACAAGGGCTAAACATTCTTATCATGGAAGTGCTTCCATTTTAAGATGATACAAAAAGAAATGAGTCTCGTGAATCATTGAGGTGTCACAACCTAAGCTGAATCCAACTCAGATTGAGAAATCCATGTAGCATCTTCAACTGGTCTATTCTTCCACTTCACCAAATATTCATAGTAATCTTTTCCTCTTGTGCTTTTACCAATCTCTGATCCAATATCTATTCAACCTCTTCAACATGCTTCGTAGGATAATCATCTAGTATAAAAACTTCATCATCTGACTCATGATACTTATGCAAATCAGAAATATTAAATATATGAGATATATCTATGTCATCATGTAACTCAAATTCATAAGCATTATCATTTCCAAACTTCCTCATAATTCTACAAGGACCAAAATTCTTCATTTTCATCTTACTGTATGTTCCAACAGGAAATATGCCCTTCTTCGAATGAACCATCACCTCATCACCAACTTCAAAAACATGATGTCTCCTAGACTTGTCAGCATTTTCCTTATATTTCTGATTACTTTGTTCCTACTTCAACTTCACTTCCTCATGTAAAGACTTCATAAAATTAGAAAATACTTCCCCTTAATCGCTTATCTTTTCTTCTCCAACAATATCCCTCAAATCTGATACTCCTCTAGGCTGCATTCCCGTAACAATATCAAAAGGTGTTTTTCCTGTACTCTTATTGATAGAATTGTTATATGCAAACTCAGCTTGTGCCAATATCATATCCGAATTACTTGGCTTATCTCCAACTAAACATCTCATAAAATTACCCAAGCTTCTATTCACAACCTCTATTTGTCCATCTGTCTGTGGATGGAATGTAGAACAAAACCTCAACTCAGTATCCATCTTCCTCCACAAAGTTCTCCAAAAATAACCAACAAACTTTCTATCTCAGTCAGAGATAATACTTCTCGGTAATCCATGCAATCTAACAACCTCTTTGAAGAAAATATCAGCAATATGCACAACATCCAATATCTTCTTACATGGTATGAAATGTGTCATCTTAGAAAATCTATCCACAACAACAAATATGGAATTATACCCTCTTGTTGTCTTAGGTAATCCAAGAACAAAATCCATACTGATATCACTCCAAGGTTTCTCAAGAACGGAAATAGGTGTATACAATCCAATATTCTAACTTACTCCTTTTGCAACTTCTCATGAGCACTATAATCAATCTCCTCCTATTGAATCTTTGCAAGATAGGTACACTACTGGATATACTATGGTGGATAAACAAGGCTATAAAGGTTTAGGTCTTGGTATCAATGAACAAGGCATTAAAAACCTGATTCATTCATCTCCTAAACAAGATATGCATGGTATAGGTTTTCCACCTCCTCCAATCAAGGTAGTGGATCTTAATCACCATCCTCCTCTTCATGTTCTTCTTCCAACACCTTCTTTAGATCACCTTGATACTCCTCAAGATGTGGCTAAGAAAGTGTATGTTCAATTAATGAATTCCAAGAAAGAAATCTTCAAACCTATTCTGAGAAATGCTCTCTCTAAATATAAATGTCCTTTTCATTATAGTAATAAACATTTACTTGTTGACTGTGTGCATTTCAAGCTATATTTTAGAGAAAGAGCTGCTTTGGGAATTATATCTCATTCCCATGCAGTATTACAATTTATTCATAATTTTGATATAGGGCATTCCCCTCGTTCCTCTACAAGTTAGATTGCATCTTTCCTCTTGTCTCTTCACTGGGGGGCAAGAGGTATTTTATTCCAGTCTTCTAGGATCCATTTTACTCTTAGCATGTATTTTTCTTTGAGTATAATTGGTTATTCTTTCTATATTTTATCCCTATAAATCTTTATAATCATTCTTGATATCTTTTCTAGGACATGTGTTTTGTAAAAGATATCTCTTTGCTCTGAAATATCTTGATATAATTTGATATATCCCTTGCCTTCATACCTGGGGGGCAAGGCATCTTTCTTCTTCCTCTATCTAAGGATTTACATTCCTTAGCTTAGTGGCATTTGTTTATCATGTAACATTATTTCCATATAAAGATGTATGTTTTTTGTTAGAGTAATAGACCTTTGAGTTATTAATTAAATTATTTTGATCTAATTACTAACTCACCTATTCACTCTAGTTGCTTAAGCTTACCTTAGGTTTTCCCTTTTAGGGTTTCATGTTTCCTTTTATAAGGATTCACCTCTTTGTATTTGATAAGGAGTTCTTTACATCACATTGTAATCTAGAAACATATTATTTTCTTGTGCATATGATGTCTCCTCTGGCTTTTTGGCCTCTATAGTTTTTCATGTCTTCTGTACTTTGCTTCTTCCATGTGACAGGTTTGCATGCAGTTGTTCTTGAGAGAATAGGGTTTTACCTATTCTAACATGGTATCAGAGCCATCTTGTTGCTCGTTGTTCGTGCTTTATCGAAATGTATCAGAAGCTGGAGGTTTTTCTAGCTTTTCAGAAGTTGTTTGTGTGGATTTAGGGGGGACCTTTGTTTCTAGTCATTCTGGGCTCAAACCGACATTACCAATGCACTTAGAGTGCCCAAAAACCCTAGAATCCATATAAAGCTTGTCTATTTTGGACAACTTGCCTCTGAGGCAAAAAAAATTTGGTTTCTAGTGTCGTACGGGCACAGAAATTGAGAAAAAATTAAAAAAACCTTTTTTTTTTAAAGGTTTTTATGCGTTTGAAAACGCAGCCCATGCAAATTTAAAATTGCCGCCATCGCACCACCGCAGCCCAGCCGCCACCTGGTCCGCGCCGGCAGTGCCTCTGGCGCCCACAGCCCACGCCGCCCTCTACGACCCCCGCCACCCTGCACATTGATGCCTCTCGGCCCCGCCGCTCCACAAGCCCCACCCCGCCAAGTTCTGCCGCTCCGCCGACACTCCTCCACCCGCTCCGCCGGCCTCTACCACCCAGCTGTCCCCGCCGCTCCGCCGCCTAACGGTTTATTTAAAACCCACAGGCTTATGCCTTCAGCTGGCGGTCACATGGGTGACCAGGGGCTCCGCCCCAGCCCCCTTCGTGTGCCATGCGCCCAGGGGCTAGAGATTTTTCAGCCCCAGGGGCTTAAAATTTGATTTTTGGAGCCTTTTTGACCCCCTGGCCTTGTTTTCGCTCTATCTGGAGCATACGGGGGTATTTTTCCGACTTCCATATACCATCGAAAAGCTATTTCCAAGAACTTTTCAATGATGGAGGTTGGGGTTTTGGGTTTTTCCATCTTGATAGTATTTTTTCTGTCAAAGTCCGATGTCTATTTTTTGCCTTTCGGGAGCCATATCTTGCTCATCCGGACTCCATTTTTGGCAAACCAGATATCGTCAAAAAGCTGGTTCAGTGAGCTTTTCAGTTGCAGGGGTCTTTTTTCTATATTTTACTCTAGGTTCTCCCTCCTCCAAGATTTTCTCTTTCACACTTTGGCATATTACTTGGGTTCTACAAGTCCTGGGATCTCTTCTTCTGATCTTCTAGCTCACTCTGCTTTCTGACTTCTGAGCATTGTATGCTTCTCTTCTGTAGCATTTTCTTTTCTATAAAAACACTGAGATAAAGTGCATGCTTTTGCATATCTAGGATTTTGCGCACCTTGTGTGTTTTTTGTACTCGCACTCTGCTATAAAGTGCCATGGGGGGTTATGATATTTTTCCATTTTGTGCTCATCCACCTTTATCAAGTGAGCGTACCTTCCATGACATTAGCCCATGCTGTGTGTCGGTGAAACCACCCTTTATCCTATGCTTGTACTTCTGTTGCACTGTTGGTGTTCCTGATTCTTCTTTCTGTAGAAGTTTCTGGCATTACATTTCAGTGTTCCTGTCACCTCCCTATTCAGCATTATGGTGGGGTTCACCTGTTGGTTCTATTTATTCCTTGGTTCGATTGATCAGCTCTTCAGACTTTGTCTTCTCTACTTGGTCATGCACTTCAATGGGGGTTCCAGCAGTTACTTCTGACAATGTTTGCAGCCTCATACTTCGGAGATGCTTTTTGCTCTTTCTTGTTCCTTTCTCTGGAAATTTTTTCCTAGATTGGAGGCTTTGTTTCCTTCATCTAGTTTATCTCTTTTTGGGGTAAAGTTTTTCCCATTGGGTTTTATTTATTTCCCCGTTTCACAGAGATTTCTTGTACTTGGGTGCCTCTTCAGGCCTTGTTGTTGGGACCCATCTTTCCTTCTTTCTACAGTAGTTTCCTAGGTTTTGCTTCTCCCTAAGCTTATCTTAAGGGGGGATGTTAGAGTAATAGACCTTTGAGTTATTAATTAAATCATTTTGATCTAATTACTAACTCACCTATTCACTCTAGTTGCTTAAGCTTACCTTAGGTTTTCCCTTTTAGGGTTTTGTGTTTCCTTTTATAAGGATTCACCTCGTTGTATTTGATAAGGAGTTCTTTACATCGCATTGTAATCTAGACACATATTGTTAATATATTATTTTCCTGTGCATATGATGTCTCCTCTAGCTTTTTGGCCTCCATAGTTTTTTCAGTCTTCTGTACTTTGCTTCTTCCATGTGATAGGTTTGCATGCAGGTGTTCTTGGGAGAATAGGGTTTTACCTATTCTAACATTTTTTACTATGGATACCCTCTTATATGAGGTGATTGTCCTAGGTCATTACCTCTTCTTTATTTTGCAAATTATTCTTTTGGTAATCTCTTTCTCTTTCTTTGGGTTAGAGTTTGATTCCTTCGTCCTAAGATTCTTCTTCCTCTTGCTTACATGGGGCTTGATGATTGAATCTTTGGTCCCTCTTTTCTTTAGAAGATGACATTTTATCCTAAACACTCCTCTATGGTGAGGGTCTTGATGATAAGATCTCTTCCCTTTTTGAGGATCCTTTTTCCATAAATGACATATCCATTTCACGATTATCTATGTTCTTGGATGTAAGAGTCAAGATTCTTCACTAAGAATATGGTATACATTGTTGTAAAGCTGGATATCTCCTTACCTTGTGAAGTAGGTATCCTCTTTTTTCTTCCTTATCTTTCCTAGTGGGTAGTCATGATAAGGAGGGGGGCATATATAGGGCCTCCCTTGTACTATAGTTTACATTAATTTACATTTTGCAGCATGCTAAATCCTTGAAAGGTAACACACATAAGTTGCTAAATCCTGAAGGGACACGCATTTTTACTTTTATTTTTGCTAAATCCTCGGAAGCTAACGCACATAAGTTGCTAAATCCTGAAGGGACACACATTTTTACTTTTATTTTTTGCTAAATCCTCAGAAGGTAACGCACATAAGTTGCTAAATCCTGAAGAGATACACACCCTTTTAAATTTTCAATATGCTAAATCTTTGGAAGGTAACGCACATAAGTTGCTAAATCCTGAAAAGACATGCATTTTATATTCCTAGTGATACAAGAATGTGGATCTATGGATATTTTCAAAAGCCGTTAGAAGATGTATTACAATTACAAGCATAGTTTATGGGTGAACCTGTTGGGCTCTCCCTCCTTGGTGATTCATAGTAAGGTGGGCATCTTAATAGGCAAGGTAATCACTATCTCTCTGCTCTCTGTTTCACTTTCATGCTAGTAGGATTAGATCATGAAGCTATGTTATCTACAGTGTTGTTCTTGTCTTTCTTATATAGTCATGTATGTTTTCTATGATTGATTGCTCTTTATTTTTCATATCTTTTATGCATGTATGTTGAGTTAGAATCCTTGGTCTAAGGACTTATGTCCTTGACTTAGTGATAGTCTACCTCGTTGCGATCCACCATAGTCTTTCTTCTAACTTTACCAAAATCATGTTTGATTTCCATACTTCCGCTAAAGTGGGGGCTTAATGTATCATCTTAAAATGGAATCACTTCCATGATAAGAATGTTTAGCCCTCCTTAGGGGATTTTTTTGACCACCATCATACTTTTCTCTCATTTCTACATCATCTCCTGCTTCTGTGCCTGTTTAGGACCCTGATTGGGCCTCTCCAGGCACCTTCTATCCCACCTGGCACTTTTCCAGGGGTTCTGACCCCCTAGGTCAAGGTCGACCTCGACCTTGACCTAGGTCAGGGTCAAACTTGACCTTGACCTAGGTCAGGGTTGACCTCGACCTTGACCTAGGTCCCCCTTTCAAAATTGGAAACTTGTCGGCTTTCGAAGGTCATCAAAAATTCATTTTCCCACTTTCGGGTTGGTTGTTTTGGGTTCCAAAGTGGAAAAACCTAAATTATATTTAATATAGGTCCTCTTCTAGGGGCATGGGTCTAATTTGAATTTAATTCTCCTATGTTGGCCTCCTTAGAAGATTGTACCCTAATTTCATATAAAAGGAATCTTTCTCCTCTTATTTTTCTAAAAACCATCAACCAAGTAAGAAGAGGTGATCAAGCAAAAAGTTCAAGCATCCATTGTTCTACATGCTCTTACGCTTTCAAAGTGTTCAAGTCTTCCTCTTAAGCATTCAAGTTCTCCATTGAAGATCAAGGATTCAAGCTTTCAAGCCTTTGAAGGGATTTGGTTCCAACATTCAAGATTCATCATCCAAACCCTAGATCTAGCCATCATGGTGGTGTGATCTTCCTTCAAGATCCTTTGTGCATCCTCAAGACTCATTCATCTTCTCTTCAAGGTGGATTCCAAGCATACAATCATAGAGGTTTATGGTTTCTATTGATTCCAAGCTTTTATATTTACATACTTGCTTACATTTGAATTACATTGCATATCTATTTGAATATCATAGCTTCATTCTTAGATTCAATTCTACTACTTTCTAGCATTCTATACTTTATTAATTTCAAGGTTAATTCCTAAATCAAGGTTTGACTAAGGAAAACCCCTCCCCCCATTAAGAAAATCTCTTTTTCTTGTAGGTATAGGTTTAGGATTGAAGTTATGAACTCAGATCTAGATACCCTTTTCAGCGAACTATCAGGATCCGCAAACAGTTTTTCTATCAGACCTGTGCAGGTCAGGGTCGAGATTATTGGATCAGGCATGAGATTAGTGGGTCAAGGTCGACCTTGTTCATAAGACAGTTTCGGATCGAAAAAAGATTTTTGGGTTTTGTTCGTCTCTGCATTTCAGTTTCGGATCATACTTCAGATTTTCCTAAAACAGAGTACAAAACTCAGAAAATAGCATTCTTTGATCTGTAATTCTTTAAGGTTGGTACTTCCTCTCATTCTTTTTAATTACTATTATATATCATATCTCCTTAATCATAAAATAGAATTTAAGATCTTCTTTTCTCTCATTGCTGAATGGTTGATTCATTTATGCATTGATCCTACTTTAGAGTTCATCAATTTGGATCTTTCATTTGTGCATTTGGGGATAAAAGAGGAATATCTTATCTTCCTTCCCCCTATATGCTTAATCACATTACAATATCACATCCATCAATTATAATTAAATGTAAAGGTTAAGGAAATACAACACACACCTAATCAAACATAATAAAATCAATTTTCTTCCTTTACACTTTCAACCCCGGTTGTCTGATGCAGGAGCATCTTGGTTTGCCTTTCTATCTTTCTCATCTTTGTTCATTCTGTCAGTAAGTGTTGAGTTGTAGTATTTCTGAGTGTTCCTGTGTTGGCCAAATTGTCCAGTGTTGGCTGAGCGTTCCTTCCTGTGTTGAGTGAACCTGATGCTCAGTTCTTCTTTGACCAAGTTTTTCTGTGATTGGTTCTAGTTGGAGCTAACTTATGTATTTAATTTTAGGTAGTGCATTTAATATTTGGATCTTGTCTTGGGATGTGTGCAGACCATTTTGTGGTCGGCCTTCCATCTTTGTAATAGTCTAGAATCTTTGATAAGCCGCTTTGGCAAATATAAATAGGGATGCCTATGTGCAGGTTAAGTGGAAGTCTGATAGAGAAAGTAGATAGCAGATGATATGAGAAGGTAGAAGATAGAAAAGTATGGATTTTGATGCCCGTAACCCGGATGGCCTCACAGCCGGGCATGTATGATGTAATTGGATGAATCAAAAAAGAATGTTGTTGTTTCTTCTCTCCTTGGTATTGTTCTCTATGTTTTTTGCTTCCATTGTGTTTACTTCGCAAGATGGCTAGATAGTTGGGTGTGCCTTTGGCCCTGGCTGTTTATGTCCTGTCCTGAGCCAAGTATTATACTCGGTTACGAGTACAAAAGACTTATTTAATCTACCTTGTTAAATGATTTGACAATCTATAATCTAAAAGATGTACTCTATTAAAGGATTTACAAAATATAAATACCTGTTAGGGCCTACCCACAAACAAGAATTGTACTTCTTTGAATACAACAAAATTCAATACAAAAATATATGATAAGAATGCATCATTCAAATGTTTTCCAGACTTATTATTCTCAATAACTTTGTTACCTCATTCTGCACTCGGTAGCTTAGTATTATAATCTCTTATTCTTTCTTCTTATGTCTCCTTCACTTCTCTTTGCAACAACGTCATCAACTTCAGCTTCAGTAATAACAACAACAACAACTTGCTCATTCTTTCAATCTTCTCACTAGGGCAACATGAATCAATGACAGAGATTAAGTGGTTAAACTTTGGTTGTATTCCTTCTAAAAATTCATTGGTGGATCTGCCTCGTGATCAGGTTCAATCATGTGTTTGGAGTCCCAATGATTCATCTAACACTTACCTTGAATTTTGTGCAACACTTCCTACTCGGTGTCAAGATACAATGTATCTAAATTCAATTGAAATGTTGGCTCTGGAATACTCGATAACATACTTGTGCTTACTCGGTAACTCTGAACTTTATTCTCAGTGTCTAAGAGTGCTCGATAACTATCTTTCCATGACTCGGTATGTGTAGCTTTCTCAGTGCTTGATAACTGCTCGGTGCTTGGTGCTTATCTCAGTTGCCTTTACCAACTATGTCTCTTACATTATATTGACTTTCCTGCTTTGGTTCATTCACCAATATGACTTTGCATAAAACTAATGACAAAAAAATCACTTTAACATATACAATTGGTGTAGATTTGAGAGCTAGAAAATAAGGACATAAAAGATTATAATTTTGACAAAATATTCCATTTAACACCTAACAATTTTTCCATCATATTATAAGACTCATCACTTCAACACCTAATAATTTTTTCATCATATTATAAGACCCATCACTTCATAACTATAGATTCTAAGACCTTGCCATGGAATAGCTTCCTTAAGTAGCCCTTATGTATTAGGGTGCAACTTTAGGATGAATTTATATTCTAAAAATGAAATTTATTATGTCATCCTGAAGATGGAAAGTGATCGTTTTGCACTTTTCCCTCTTTTTAAGAACCCATTGTAAGCTCTTTTATTCAATAGAGACAAATATAACTTGTTATGGATGTTTGACACACAAATTGTCATTAATCACACAAGTCATTATATCATTTCACTACATTGGACACCATTATGACAATGACAATGTTGTTTTAACATTATGACACATTTTTGCATTTGCAATGTTGGAAAGTTGATTGTTTCCTCATTTTTTAACTTTGTGTTTCTACTTCAATTCACTTTTTCTTCTTCTATTTTCCACATCCACAAGGCCCTAAACCATCATAATCTTAAATTATCCTTAATCACACAACTCATTATATCTTTTCACTACCTTGTACATGATTATGACAATGGCAATGCTATTTTAACATTACGACAGATTATTGCATTTGTAATGTTGAAAAGTTGATTGTTTCCTCATTTTTAACTTTGTGTTTCTACTTCAATTCACTTTTTTTTTTTCTATTTTTCACATCTGCAAGGCCCTAAACCATCATAAAGTTTTGCGTTTTTTTTTTTCTTTTTTTTTTTAATGGGTAATGAGCCGAAGCTGAGATTTTAATTATTTTTATTTGTTGATTTAATTATTATTATTTGTTAAGATTAAGTAGACTTGAACCTAAGACCTCCCAAATTAGAGGCTCACAACTTTACCGTTGTGTTTTTAGTTGTTGCCTAGAAAGTTTTGTTGTTCAACCTTTACATGATAAACCCCAAATGTGTAAGTAGTGTTTTGTTTTCAATCAATTAATGTTCATGGAAACAAAATCTCATTCCAATTATTCTCATGGACTATAATGAAATTCTAGGGAAATAGTTACTATTGTTTGGCCTCCATTATTAATTATATTTTTACATATTTAAAAAATAGGTCAAATAAATATTTAATTATAATTTAATAGTCTAAATGGGGCATGGAAAATCATAAATAGAGTATATGTAACTCCCACATTATTTGACAACTTTATTTATGAAATTTTTTATGGCAAAGTAATGACACATTCTATGACAATTCTTAATTGGAGAGTTACAAATGGCAATGAGTAGGGAATTACAAACAAATTATTTTAGAAAAGCATCTTGAATAACTTAAATCTTATTATTTTTATATTAGAGAAGCAAATTATAATTATTCTTCATTAAATATAGATAGATCATCCTCACTAGTAAAAAATAACCAAGAATCAAGGAGTTATAACAATTTTATAGAGGAATTAATTGGAGAGGGAATGTTTATTAAAAAATTAATACTAAAATATTTTATTTTTATTAATTTTGAACATAATGGAATGTTCAAATTAGTGCCCATAACTTTTATATAAGTTAAATAACTTTTTAAATGTATATCTTCTATCAACTTATGAATTTTCTTCATTACTTGAGTACTTGTGTTTAATAATAGAATTTAGGACAAAAAACTTTGGAATGTTAGAGATTAGAAGATGAAGCGCCTACTTTTCTTGAAGGAAACCTCAATCAAAGATTGTATTTACACTTCAAATCTTGTGTGGATTTCAACATAGTTTAAATAATTTTGTATTGCAAGATTTTAGAGTTTGGACCTACAACACTAGCCATGTGCTTTTTATATTTTAATATCATATGTATTGTGCAATGTGTGTGTGTGTGTCCAGGTGTATGTATATTTATATGTATGTATGCATGTGTCTGTGTGTGTGTGTTACAATCTTTCACACAAAAATGGGATGGAGGTCATTTTGAACATTATATTTTACTTTCTATTTGTTAAGTATACTTTAGATCTAAAAATATTTACAAAATAATTTGTTGGAAACATTGTATTTGCATTAGAGCTTTGATCTTACTAGCTTGAAGGGTAAATTAGATTATTGATTTAAATCATGTCAAGTTTCTTTAATTTTATAATGAAAAGAAGCAATATGGAACATTTTTATGATACATTGATGTAACATAAAAGATATACAATAATATGATAAAGGTCTTAAAGAAAGAACTCAAGTTATGAAGTAGCATGCAAAATGCAATTCTATCTAAAACATCATAGAAATAGGAGATAAACAAAATCTTTGAGGCGTATTACAAAAAAATTGATTTTTTTAAAGAAAATTTTGACTCTTTCAAAGATACACTAAATTTTGATGATTATTTAGAAATTATTAAAAATACTTTTCTTAACAATAGAGGTTAAATTAAAAAAATAAAGAATTAGAACCAAAGGCACAACCAATTACAGATCAAATCATTGAGCATGAAACAAATAAATTTGACCTACAAATGTATCGTGTGATATTGTATAAAAAATGGAACAAGGAGTAGTGGCACAAGGATCAAAGGTTCGTAAAGAAGAGGAGCTGAGACCAATGGCGTAAGGAGCCAACAAAACGAGATTGGAACCCAACAAACAGAGAAAAATAGGAAATCTGGAATAACAATCATGGAAAGTAAAAATGGGGGGGGGTTGAGGTAGATCGTATGGTGTCAATTGATTACTTTAAGAAAAGAATTAACAATGTATGATAAGCATATGAGAGCACCATAGGAACGGAAGACAAGTTGGCATCCATATACAAGCCGCAATGGGTATTTGAGAATGAGAAATGGGTAGACAAAACTGGCTTTCCTTCTCTCATGGATAAACAAAAAAAAGTAACCCGTGACCTTTTCACAAATAAGGAGGACAAAAAGATGGGAACACAAGACAAAATTGACACTTCTTTAGAGGAGGAGGAAACAGATTCCCACAGTGTGGAACTAAAGCTAGGAAACCTAATTTTAGAAGGAATATGTATGGGAAATTTCAGCAAAAATACAAACACTTCTACAAACTACAGGATCAAATATCCTAGATTTCATGATTGACGAACAAGAAATACTTGGAAAAATAAATCACCAACAACCCAACCAAAAGAGGTACACACAAAGACAACAACAAAATTGGGTAAGTTCCCAAACAATTTTTGCATCCCAATCGTTTTACAAAAGAGAAAGAATTAAGAAGACAATAGAAAAATATCAAGAGGTCATTCTTTTAATGAAATGGGGTGGAGGTGATATTGAAGAAAAGAAAATCCATGAATGGTGTAAAAAATTGGGGAGAGCTCAATTTCAATTATGAATTTCACCAAACGATTTCTTTATGGTTGTTCTGCCTTCGAGTAAGGAAATGAAAGATATATTAGAACAAGGTTCACAAATGCTAGAAGGATTCAATATTCTCATGGAAAAGTGGATCCCCAATTTTGAACCATGGAGCTATGAGTTCAAGGAGCAACCTGTATGGATCAGATTATAGAATTTACTAGTAGAATATTAGGATTGTGACATTTTAGTGGATATAGAAAAGCAAATGGGAAACTTTCAAAAATTGGAAGGAATCACAATTGATAAAAAGAAAGGGAATTATTCCATATTATGTCTAAACATTCACCTAGACTCAAATCAATTCCTATGTAAATTAAAATCCACATAGATTGGGGCATATGTAAATAAAAAGTAGAAAAGAAAGAATGTGAGAAAATAGTCGCATCGGAAACTAGAGTGAGAAAAAACCTCTGACACCTCTAGAATACCAAAATAACAACAAAGTAAAAAAAAAAATATAGCCCACAAATAGATCGGTTTGATGTGAAAATATCAAGAGGAAGTGAAAAGGATCAGTCAATCCAAAGCATGCAAAATGAACCCCAAAAAAATAGGTAGAAGAAATTACCACAACAAAATAGACATAAGAGGTGAAAAATAATCATGAAGAAAAATAAGATTATCTACAACCAATGAAAGAAGTACAAGGTCACACAGGGATTATAGGGTCATCAATTATGGGGCTAGAACAAATTTGCTTCAATGCAGAAATGGAAGCCCTGAGAAGAATGTAGGAAAAATGATTATTATGGACAATACAAGCAAGGGACTGAATGAAGAAAGGGAGAAAGGAAATGATACATGGGGAAATGAGGCTTATGGAAAAGGATTGGAGGCACATGACCTAGCAGGGGTATTAGATTATGATCAAGATGATAGAATGGAGGAAGGAAAAATAAACATAATGGAAGAGCTAAACATTGAGAAACCCCCATCACAGCTAAAAAAACTCCATAGTAACATAAAAAAAAAGAGGGATGAAATCCAACAAGCCTAAATTGGCTTTGGAATAAAATGCTAAAGGACAGATAAAATTTAGAAACATGAATGGATATGTGTAGGAAATAAGGCAACAAAAAATAGAGAGGGGGGGTGAATCAGTTGTTCCTAAACTTTCAAAACCTTCACTATCATTATATACTTAAAACCCTTATGTTTGATTTGAACAAAATAATCATGCATGGATATATCATAAACATATACACAACACTTTGACACACATATTTTTATTGTGGAATCCTGTTAGGGGAAAACCACGGTGGGGTTGATTACCCACAATAATAAAATACCTTGTTAGAGGTATAACTTATTACAATTATGGGGAATACACTTACATTCAAGAATACTTCCTAGATCTCATTTCTCAAATACAAAAGGGCTACAACCCTTGGAAGGCTCACTTCCTTACAAGACCGCTACAATGGTTGATCATACAATAATTTCATAATTTATGAGCTGAATAATAGCATCTAACTTATGCAAAGGTCAACCCCAATGAAGTACCATATAAATTGATATTCAAATCCTCTCTGACTCCTTTAGATGGGTGATTCAACTATCAATAAATATTCATAACTGCTTCTTTAATCAATCACAGGTGTCTGCAATCGATCCTTCACATGCGCAACCACACTTTCTCCCTAATTCATCAACCCTTATATCAAGAACTTAGGTCGACAAAAACCTATCTTTTAATTTTTCATCTTCCTGTGCCAATATCAATGATCCTGATAAAAAAGACTTTGATCTAACATTCTTTGATCCATTATAATCACCTTGAGATTATAATACTTCCATAAAACATTTTACGTATTACCCTAAAAAAATTTACTGATCAAGTTAGCCAAGAACACAAGAAAACTTAAAACACCAACTTGAAATTCCTTCCAAATCTCATCACCTTGATCAATGTAGACTGCCAACTCATCAGGAATGTAATCTAATAACATTCATAGGAATAATGAATATCACTAAAATATTCAAACCCATCCACACTTTCAGATTTACCAACATCTCTTATGTCGGACCTCAAGAACACTGTCACTAGCAACTGTAACCTTTGGACAATTCCTTGCGAACCTTTGGATCACCAACCCTCTTAACTGAGTACATCATTACATGTATTAAAAACACTCCTTGATGTTAAATAAAAAATATGAACCTAAGAAATCTCACCAAACCAATCTTTGTGACTCGGTCACTTCACTATCTATCACATTATCTGCCAGTCACCATCTGTGCACCCATAACTCATCTAAATATTCATGTTTTCCCCTAAAACTTGACATAGACCAAGTAGAAAACCTCAACATCATCCCATGAGGTGCACAACTCCTCATCTTTTAAGAACGATCCTCATCAGACCTCTGAACATCCCATACCACTAGAAAAATATACAACAAATATGTTTGTATCAAACAATCATTATTTTTAGCAATCCTATTGATATATTGACATTAATGAAAACACATCCAACTTGCCAACAATAACCCCTTTGGAATTGATGACAACATATGATGGGAAAGAAATAAAAAACCAAGACAAGCTCCCTTTGAGATCCATCATCAATATTACTACTAACAATATCCACAATTATCCTTTAGAGTCTCTCTAACTCTGTTCCCTTTGGGAATAAGTTTCCCTTGCTCTAATTATGCACTTTTCTCACCTTAGTTACTAACCCTTAGATATGTACTCTTTTTCTTTATCTCAAACTCTTTCTTACGTGAAAATATATCTTGTTTTTCACATTCTTCTATCCCATCAACTCTTCTCTCCTCAACTTGAACTTGTTTTTCACATGCTTCTCTCTCCTGTTGATATCAATGACAAAGGTACATATTCTTCTCTGATCTTCTCTATTTAATCAGGCTCTTTACTTACTTACCTTCAACCCTATCTTATCATGCATACTATTCCCCCTGAGCAGTAGACTCCAAAACATCAATGCAACTTGAATGATACCGCCATGAAGTCCTCTAGATTGATGCAACTCTTTGCATCTTAGTTCTGATTAGGAGGGAAGATTACCCCAAAATTGCCTCCAAGTGTTAACTCTTTTCTGGCATTATCTTTTCTCTTCTTGTTCTTTGAATTGTTCCTATGCTTCTTTCCTTTATTTTTCTTTATCTTCTCTTTTCCTTTGTCATCTTTCTGCATTACTTCGATATTTTGACCTTTCTTCTCCACTTTCTTCTTCTAAACTTGATTATTCTTCTACACCTTCTTTTTAATTCCTACTGAACCATGTTTGTTCACTTTCTTTCTTCTACCATATCTAACAATGTGTTTAGATATGTTACATCTAAAGTGAATAATAATCTTTTGTCCACTATCTTCATTCTTCTTAGTAGCACATTGAATGGTAATGTGAAAAATTATGTTGCATGTGAACCATCTTACCCCTTTTCTTTTGGTATTATTATCTTCTATCTCACATTATTGCATATGCTTGAGTCAAGATAATTCCTTTTACAACTACAAGAATGGTTTTATTTTTTGTAATCCATAGCTTTATGACCAATCTTGCCACAAACAAAATACTTACCGCTAAATTTTATGAGGTTTAGATAGTCTATCTGAAGTCTTATTAGTCTTGTTCTTCTTCCTTTTAGTTCTAGGCTGGTCTTGTCTAGATTTAGAACTTTCTCCTTTCACAAGTCTAACACAATTGTTCTCTCATTTAAGAAATGACTTAAGTTTGGATTCCCTGATCTTAATATTCTCCCTGTGATCATTTGTAATTTCAATTTCCCTTTTGATAGCTTTAGTTCAATCATAATCAATTGGATCAAATTTTGATATTAAGAAAATATGATCACCAACAATCCATTTTCTAGTTTGAACACCTTTGTTCTTGTCACCAACAATATGATATTTAGAATGATTTATTCTTACATACCTTGGTGTCTTTTTTTTACCATTGATTTTTGTGCTTCCTCTTCTCCAATTGTATAGGTCTCATCTTCTACATTCACCATACTATCTTGGACTTGGTTATGATGTTCTTCCTAATTTCCACTAACATTCTGATTAGCATGATCATATCCACCAAATTTTGATTGATTATTAATACCTTCATCTACTATGACACTTTCACTTTCTACTATCTTCTTCAACCTTTTTTTGTAGCACCTATATGTCTTGCTTTTGTTAGAGTATCCAAGGAATATGCCTTCATCACTTATGGCATCAAACTTCCCTATATCCTCATCCCTTTTAATATAATATTTACTACCAAAAATTCTGAAATATTTTATAGTAGGCACATTACCACACAAAATTTCATAAGGTTTCTTACTAGTTGTAGACGTCCAAAAATATTAATATTATTATTAATATTAATTTTCCTTTTGTTCATCTAACTATTTAATTTAATCAATTAAATAGTTTCATTGCTAGTATTTATCAATAATCTAAATACTATCCTAATGTATTTTATTTAAATACATTTGCCTCACAAAATTCCTTTTTAATAAATTCATATTTATTAAAAATCCTCCATATCCCTAATTCTTCTAAGCTAGGATTTATTCAAATCTAATTTGAATTATAATCTAAACCCTACCTAGAGACCTATTAATCTAATCTATAGGTCTACCCTAAGCCTACCCTATTCCTACTCTACACCCATCACCTAACTTCCTAAGCATACTTCCCCACCTAATCATCCTCTGATCCTACTTAAAAAGGTGATTCCTAACCCTTTTAATGCTAATAGAATTCTCACACGTGTGGAAATTCTCTCCAAAATGGTCACCCATTCCTCTTAAACGCTCTTACATATTTGTCCCCCACTTGAAAATCTTGAGCCACTGAAACATTTAATGTTATGTTTGACTCCAAAATAGTCATCCCTTCTAAGACCATGTGTCCCTTATGTGGCTCTTATATGGATGCCACATAGGTGCCTCCTCATTCAAGCCCTTCTCTTCTCTCCCAAAAATCTATAAATAGAGGCCTTCTCCTCTTGTATTTGCATCTCTTATTTTTCATTGTTATTATGCTATTTTAGTTTTAGAAGCTCATTTCTAGTTTTCATGATTTTTATGCTCAAATCACTTAGAAGTTACATGCTAGGCTAATGTTCAATGAATCTGAGTTTCTTCTTGCATTTTGCATATCATTTTCATAGTTTAGATCATCTTTGAGAAGAATTTGAGACTAGTTCTTCATACTAGCTCTTGAACCTCTTCTTTTCATCCAATCTTGCATTCACAGTTGCATTGCATTGGGGATCCACTCCATTTGTGTTTGAGAGAGCACATTCACATCCAATCTAAAAGAGAAAATCAAACAAGTAATATAGGGTACAATAGCTTGTTTTAGCTCAATCTGATGTTATGAAGATTTCTTGTTGGTTCTTGCTTATTTCATGATTTATATGTGCTAACCTGCTAATGTTTTATGTTTTAGCTTGCTCCCAATAGGTTGAAGATTTCCTCGTACACATTCTAGCATGCCCAGTGGGACCCATGTCCCTAAAACCTTCTAATTTTCTTGTCTTTTTCTCTCATTTTCGCCAAACTCATGGATCGGTGTCTCCAATTTACATAGAGGCGTCTGCGAAAATGCCAGTTCTTCTTGAACCATCGTTCAATGTTTGCACTAAACCAATGTCTGCGCCTCACAGATTGACGTCTCCATTTTAATACTCTTTTGTTGAGATTTTAAAAATTCAACATTTTATTTGTCAAGTTCTATTGTGTTTCCCACTGCTTCTTGGTGTTTTAACATTTTGTTTTTTGGAAAAAATCAGTTTTACAAGCAGTTATAATGTCAAATTTCATTAAAGGGAAAATATTCTTGATAAATCATTAAAGAGCATCAGTTTTTAAGGGTTGAGCAATCTCAACATAGGTTTTTTGGTCGATTTGAGAGCTAAGAGAGAAAGAACAGTAACTCCTTTTACTATTTTTGCTGTGTTTTTTTGGCATTGTAGGTACAACAACGTTTCCCCAAACGCTAGTTCACATTTCGGTGTCTGCACGAAAACACTGATTCAGACCAATCACTGTTCGACGTCTGTGCTTCACAGACTGGTGTCTGCGTTGGTATAACTTTTTTTGGATTCTCTGTGTTTTCTGGTTTATTTTTATGTTTCTGTCATTTTTGAGGTAAAAACACAGAATCAGCGTCTGCGCCCTGAACCAGCGTCTGCACTCTGTCATACTTTTATTTTTCATGTTCTAACAACTTTTTTAGTGGTTTTGTGCTTTAAACGCTTGCCAAAGGCTAAAATTCTGAAACTACTAACTAGTTGTGTTGCAGCACCACTTGCCAAAGACACGAATTCCAAAGATTACTCACATTAGTCTTGCAGATTGCCTCAATCTAAATCGACCAAATGATCGTGCTTGTTATCATTTTATTAGGAACCTAGACTAATTAGAGAGATATTTTTGTCTAATTCAAACCAAGTGTTAGGGGATTATGTTCTCTTCCCTTTTGGGAATATCAAAAACCTAGACGCATTTGCTTTGTGTTAAACAATTAAATCTTTGGGAATGAACTAAGCTTGTCTTGCCTATTTGTGGAGAAAATGATACTGGATAGGAGAGTATGCTCTTTTCCCCTTGTGGGAAAATAAAAAATCTACTCCTTTTTGTTGCCAATCCAATTGCTTTTCAAGTTAATCCTTTAAATGGGCCTGCCGGTTGAGGGAAAAATTTCTCGGGAACGACCCACATGAGAACAAGGTGTAAGCCACACCACTCCAACTCACGTTAATCAAATTTACTCTTTGGGGTTAAATCCTCAAGAGTCGATTGGCATTTGAGCTTATACTCAGCTCTCGTCTAACTTAAGTGCGACCTCATGGTCTCAATCACATTTACGTGACCACTTTTGTTAAGACGCTCTATGGGGCTATACGCCTGAATCGTGCTTGCGTGGACATAGAGGATACAATCGAATGGAGACCCTTACTAAACACTCTAGGCATAGAAGCTACCTGATTCACCTCCGAACAGTGACTTATTATAGTGCAAGGGGAGGGAAGAATCTCCCCCAAGATTCCCATCATACGTGTCCCAGGGTATTGTGTTGTGAAAGAGATCTTCGTAGCACGATAACAATACCTGGAAAAAGGAAAAAACACGGGCACCCTTCCGGGGTGACACTACTGTGTGAGCCGAAGGACTACCAAGAAATGAGCCTATAATATTTCATGCGAATCCAATTCCTTAGGTAGACTTCTGCTTGAAGTGTTTGAAGAACATTGACAAATCCAAAATACGAACGGAATACCCAACAAACAAAATTTATCACACTTGCTTGTATCCTTCAAGGTTTCTTTGTCCCTTGTTGGATTGTTTTCAAGATACATGCCTATTATTTTTTATTTGACTGTTATGAAAATGGTTCTTGCCATGGAACGAATCTATTGAAAATCATACAGAGATCAAACTTTTGCCAAATCATCAAAACACCGTCCTTTTGCAGACTACCGTGAGCTTCAAAATTTGCCAAAATCTTCAAAAGTTGGTCTTTTATAAGATATGTCCTAAAACCTTCAATTGCTCATCCAACATCAAATCTTTTTATAGGACATGACCGATTCCAAGAAGCACAAGAAGGTAAAAAAACTTTGTTACCCCTGTGCACAAAGAACAAAAAAATACAACCCGAGAGGCTACCAAGTACCAACACATCGTTGATTCCATCAAGCAAGAAACTCATAAATTGATATACAACATCAAGGTTGCTCGCTTCATGGGCAAATATCATCTAAACGTCGCTTTCGTCAGATTTGAGCAATATGACTAGCTGGTCTACCACAACAAACAACCATTCCTTCTCTTCCTAGGATCACTTATCATGCATTTTTAGGACCTCCCTTAGGTCATCACCTTTAGAAACACATCACACACCAATCCTAGCATAATCCAGCGTAACCCAAACCAATCCTTGTCAACCTAGCATCATCTTAATCATCATCCAAAGCATCCCTAATCACATCCCTCACTTGGTATTGCATCCCCTTTTTAGTTGCTTAGAACCTACATCATATTCAAGACCCCATCCTTAAGTGTCCTTAAACTAAGCATTGTTTAGGATAATCCCCTTTGCCTTTGCAACCTCATCACCTTCATCAAAAGGTTGGTTCACATTGACAGAGAATCTCATCTGTCGAAGACCACAAGTCTATCCTAGGTAGACAATCACATCCACTTGATCTTACACTAGGGAAAGCAACCCTTAATCCTTGGATACACCAAGTCATCCCTAATCCTTAGGAGCATATTCATCATCCTAAACGCATCGTCTAAAATCCTAGTCCTAGCACCATCATCCTTAGCTTCCTAGGAACATCCTTGCATTACATCTTGCATCGCATATCCCCTTAGGCTAATCATTTCATGCCACCAATTACATGAGCCACCAAGAAGAGGAATAACATGGACCCTAATCTTGTAGCTAGTTCATCTAATCTCGCGATTGACCACACTTACGCTATGGTCTCCTATGCACCTCAACCCAGCGAACAAATTGAGCACATTTGGGTAGACATTAATGAGACTCCCACCATGAGTACCATAGAGACATTTATCAATCATCCAGGGCATGTCCACATGGTGAACGCCATGAGTGGAGGTAACAATACTCAGGTACTCTTAGACATTCAACAACAAGGACTTCAACTCCCACCTTGGATTATACCCACGCTTATCATACGACCTATGTCACTCCCAGGGGAATGTTATCATCCCATTAGAAATGAAGTTTTTGATCAACTTCAGCGAGCCCTACAGGTGGGAACTCTTATTTCACAAGTAGTTCAACCTTCCATCCCACCCTCCATCATGCACACGACACCTCCATCTATCTCGGGAGCCCCGCCTCCTAATCCAACATCAGCAACACAAGCAATATCTCCTATCACTATACAAGCACCTACACCTCCTCAATCCACAACTACTCCACTTTCACAAGCATTCCCAACATTTGCAGCACAATTCCCACCACCACCAGTCAGAGCTCAGCAAACCACTATTCCACCCATCACCACTCTGCCCATTCAAAATGCACCACCCAATTTGTAGCATCAAAGCACCCAAATCTCCATGTTTGTTCCACCTTTTTCTTCCACCGCACACCCACAACAACAAATACAATTCACCATAGGCATGCCGCTCACAAATCAATACAACCAACCATTATTTTCGCAAGGGCCCACCTTCCCAGCTCCACTAGCAACGCAACCGCAACGCTTGCCAACAGTTCTGCCTCAAATGCAATTCAACCCAAATCCTCCCATGCAACAAACATCTACCAATCCCTTCACCATAACACAAATTACCATCCCACCTATCCAACAACAACAACCTATCCACCAGCAACAACCAATCCAGCAGCAACAACCTATCCAACAACAACAACCAATCCAGCCACAACAACCTATCCAACAACAACAACCAATCCAGCAACAAACCCAACAACAACAAACCAACCCCTTTGTAATTGCACAACTAATCATCCAAACTACCTAGTAGCCACACGAGCACAACCACTACAACAGCTTGCTATTCCTTTCACTAACACGCACACTGTCATCCAACCAACACAGCAACAACAAACTCATTTTGCCAACTACCTAACCATGCCATCTTCCGCTGCATCACAAACTATTCCACCACCACAGTAATCCAGTGTTCCCATTAACACCAATTACCTCACTGCAGCCACTGAGGGCATTCCACCGCAAAACACCTATCCTCCACCCTATGCAAGCCCGCAATAGGCTCAGCCCACTTATCCAACACCTCCGCAAATACAAGCATACTTCTAGTAGTTACAACAACCCTATCAGACATCGCCAGCTCCTCCACCGCAATATTCCCCTCAGCCGCAACTTCCACCACAACAGCCCATCTATGCTGACCAACAACCGTCATACCAAACACCATAGTATCCTCCACAAAATCCCCCATATTCGCTATTTAATCCATATTAGATCCATGGAACCAATGCAATCGGGATTAATAATCCTCCCCCATAAATCAATCACGAATGGGAGGAAATGAAGAGCGTTCTCAAAGAGCTAAAAGAAGGAACCGAAGGTAAAACATTCAAGTTTGAAGAGGTGTGTCCTTACCCGTTTGATCAATCTATCACTGCAATACCCTTCCCCAAGCACTTTGAAACACCCAAGTTTGATAAATATAGGGGGAAGGGAGATCCTATGAGCCACATGAAAGAATTGTATATGGCATGCCAAGAAGTGGCCTATAGCAATAATTTCCTCATGAGACTATTTCCCAAAAGCTTAGGAGGGACCGCTCTTGAGTGGTTCTAAAAAATCCCCTATGTCACAGTCTCTACTTTAGCAAAACTATCAGAAAAGTTTGTGGCCCAATACGCGCACAATGTAGAGAATGAACTCTCCCTCAATTTACTAATCTTTTCTGTCAGCATTGTCTCCTTGTTTACCCTTCCGTTGGTCAAAGGATTGAGCGGGATTTCCTGGTCCTTTACCTGAGGTGTGTCAAGGAAATGCATTTTGATAGATTTTAAGGCTCGCATTTGGCGATGATTGGGCAGGAGAGTCCACTTTGATCTCTTTACGGTCAATGAGATCCTGGATGTAGTGTTTTAGCTTCATGCATTTGATGGTGGTGTGTCCCTTAACACGATGGTAATCATAGCACTCGTTGTCTTTATTCCAGGCAGGCTTAGGTGTTGATTCATCAAATGGCTGTGTTTTTGGGTACACGACTTGTTTAGCTAGGACCATTTTGTGGAAGATGACATCTATGGGTTCACCCAAGGGGGTAAACGTGTGTTGTGGCGCATTCTAAGCGCGAGGCCTTGGCTGTCCACATGGGACTGATATAGCGTTCGTCTGGTTCACGGGACCTTGGTAGTTGGGTTGATATGATGTCCCTGGAGGGGGATAGATAGTCGCGCCTTGAGGGCGTATGTTTTGCTAGTATGTTGGTTGGTGATATGCGGTAGCGGGCTGTTGATACATTTAAGGGTATATTGGTGGTGCTTGCTAATAGGTTTGGGTAGGTGTGTTTGGACCGGCCACCACGACTTGAACGTGCTTGGTGTTAATGGCTTCGTCAGTTACTGCGTTCTTAATCTTGTTTCAGTACCGTGATCGGTCATTATTATGTTTGTCAGGCTGGGATTCTTTGTAGTGCTTGATGGCACCGTCTTCTATGAGACCTCGTTCGAGATCCATGCCTTTGATTCTGATGTCTTGATAAGTTTGTATACAATTCATGCGCATATGATAGGCAAGCTTAGGATGGAGGTTGTCAATAAATATTTTGATGAGATGTTGTTTGGGGGGTTGATAGGACAACCTTGTAGTAAGACCTTGCCAACGCTGAAGGTAATCGGCCAATCTTATGCAAAAATGAATATATCATAAAATAATGCAAAACCATAAAGAGATGAAAGGAGAGAGTTAAAAGCCACATTATATAATCTTAGTAGTCATCCCACTTATACAAGAGATGTACTCCCAAGAAAGGAATAAATTATAATGAGGATACTTAATCTCAATAAGAGAAAGATCCTATAACAGTAAGTCTTATACATGGGAGGACATCATGGTATAAAAGAGATGAACAAAAAAGAAATAATGTATCCTTGAAAGAGAAGAGATAATAAAGAAGATCCAATATATTCCCTAAGTGAGAGGTCTTTTATAATAGACATGCACTTTCAAGAAAGTGTAACCTGTTGCAACTTGGGATGTAAATATCCTTTTGTTAAACAACACATTTATGTAAGAAAGAATGTTACAATATAAAAGATGCAAATATACGAGAGATATTGGATGCCAAACAAAAGAATAGGAAAGGAAGGGAAGATACCTTTTAAGCTCCATAAATGGTTTCCAATGTATGCAAAATATGCACTTCCTAGCCAATCATAAGACAAAAATGCAGGCCAGGAAGGATATCATTGTATAAAGAAATATTTGAATAAAGGGGGAAAAGAGATCCCTAAACGATAAAAGGAAAGATGGACCCTTTTGCCCCCATTTGAAGGATGATGAAACTAGGAGCAAATTGGACTTATGATTGATTATGATGATTGATTGATAAAAAGGTTAATCGATTGATTTGATATGTGTTTGATTGATTATTGATTGGATTAAGAGACAAAGTCCCTAGATTGGATTGATGATGAAGGTTTAAGACAAACCTTAGTGAAATAAGATCCAAAGAAGTGCAAACAATAAGGATTAATGTTGACAATATTTTCCTACTCAAAGATAGACTTATGATCTTGAGAAAGATAGGATTGGATTGACCACCCAAAATGAACTAATGTTCTCAAGGGACAAGATTAATGTGTTTGCTAATGATAAGGATCCTTCTAACACTTTGATAAATCTTTCTACCTTAGATTTGAGATGGAAATCTGATGAAGGTATGAAAGATAAAGATTGATATTGATTGATAAAGTCCAATGTAGATGATGGTGCTCTAAGTTACCAAGATTAAGAAAATGAAATGAAAGTATGAGAGACTAGAAGAATGACAGAGAATGAGGTTTGCACAAGCACTGAATCACTCTAGAAATACATAGGAGAATCTCTGTAAAATCTCAAAAATCACTTATTTCAGGTGGAGATTCCTATCCGCAAACATAGACACCAAAGTGCAGAGCCACTTGTCTACAGGTAGAGCCGCCCATGTAGTAATTTGGAAAGAAAGTTGATTGTTTGAATCTAAAATCTTGAGAAACTGACTTGACTTGGTTTGCCTAATGATGTTGAAGGATGTTGCAGTCAAATTATCCATGGGTAAGAACAATTCAAGCACAAATCAAAGTAAAATATGATGTGACCTAGCAATTGTCTTCAAACAATCAAACAAGGGACAAAGCAACCTTGCAGATACAAACACTTGTGAAGTATGAAATGATGGGGAAATTATAGCGCAATGTGTATGTTCTGATAGCTTTTTCAAGCTCAATATTTCCACTGGTCTCAATACAATCGAAGATACTTCAAACACAAGCTACCTAAGGAAAATTTGGCTTAGTATAAAAATCTTTGCCCACACTTGATATTCCTTCGCCTCACACAAAGTGATGTTGGATTTTTCCAAGACTATGCACATTGTGGGTTTTGAAAAGAGGCTCAATGCTCGAATCACATAGGCTCTCTCATGCCACACTCATGCTTTAGAATGCCCTTGGGAAAACATATGGTGAGTGTAAAATCTTCAGGTGATCTAGGTAATCCACTTGGATCGATCCTTGCACAAAGATTATGATACTTTCATAGGTGAACCGAGTAGGCCTCTATCTAAAAGTGTCTAGTGAAATTTCCATTCGCAACTACCTCCCGTAGTCCTGCAAGTAGGATTGAGGCCTATATCCCTACGAGTACTTGATAATGTAGTCCCACACGTAGGATTTAGGCCTTGCAACCCTACAATATCAAGCATGAGAATGAATTCCCAAGAATAGCTATGTCCCTTGAGAGATTAGTCTCAAGAGCTTTCCCTTATAGTGGGTTGGAAGAGGCCAGGTCTACCTTGTTCCCGACTTGGGCAATCCCTCTCATCGGCTATGCTAAAGATCTTGGGAGGTAGCCACTTTAAAAGGGTACAAAATCCTAATGAAATGAAAAAAAGGAGGCACAAGTAGGTCTGGTATTTTGATCACCCTAAAAGGGTGAGAGCATATCTCTACTACTTGTGATCCTACAAACACATAAGACACTTGATTAAAACCTTGGGCTTCTTCTAACTAGGGGGATTCGGTGGGTTTGGTATTTTGATCACTCTAAGAAGGGTGAGAGCATATCCCGTTTTCCACAAACACACAAGCCCCCTAATTAAACTATGTGAATTAAATAAAAAACACAATTTATTTGTATCTCCAAGGCAACCTACAAAAAAAATTAATTAGTAGTTTCAATGTTCAAGCCTTCTATAAGCTTCCTACAAAATGAATGGATTAGTGGTTTAAAAACACTTTGGTCTTGGTCAATCGTTCTATAAAACCAATGTTAGAAGACAAAAAACACCAAAACCCTGCAAGAAAACCAGATTAGCAAAGCTTAGAATGCAAAATGCAAAGAAAAGAAACTAAATTAAGTAGAGCCGCCTGTCTGCAGGAAGAGCCGCATGTCTGTTCGAATGCAAAAAAGACACTAATCTTTGCCAAAAACTAAGAGCTAAGAGAGCTTAAACTTCTAAAATGCCATATATTATGAAAAATCATTATGCAAATATCTCTAAAGGTTCTTAAGAGTGCAGATAAAACCCTAAAATGTGATGCAATATGCAAAAAGAAATCTTTCTGTCAAAATCGACTGTGTATAAGCAGAGACCCCTATCAGAGACAAAAAGAAAATGATAAATACAATCTGCAAGATTTTGAACCTAAAATGGTCCTAATGATAAAATGAACTAAGGAACTAACCCTAAAATGACTAAAAATGTAGGTTAAGCAACTTAAAGTGCAAAACTAAAGAGGAAACTCCGTTTCTGTTGGAGGCGCCTATGTACATGCGGAGCCGCCTGTGTGTGGAGACACCTCTGTAGAAGTAGAGTCGCCTGTTCGTCCGAAAAATTTGCAAAAAAATAATAATAAACAAGGACGTGGGTCCCATTGGGTGTGCCAAAATGTATGCAATGAAAATACCTGCAGCTGCAAAACAAGACAAAACATGCAAATACAAGAAGTACAAAGAAATCAAAGCATGCAAATAACTTGGAATACAACTAGATTTTCACTACAACCTTTGATGAGCTAAAACAAGTGCACCCAAGACTTGTTTGATTTGCTCTTAGAGATTTTGTGGGTGTGCTCTCCCAACACAATGCAATAAAATCCCACTATGATAAATGCAAAATGATGAATATTTGAGCACTTGTATATGGAACTTGCCCCAAATCTCTCAAATGATGAATGCAAATGCAAATAGTAAATCTAAGATGAACATGCAAGATCAACTAAACTAAGATTGATTCCATTACCTAGCATGTAATATCTAGATTTTGAAATCAAAAAATAAACTAACATGAAAACTAAAGTGCTCAAGTGCTCAAATGTGCAAGTGCTCAAAATGCTCAATTCACTAACTAGTTGCAAAATGAGGGGCAAGGCCTCCTTTTATGGACTTGACATGAAAAATGAAGGGCTAGGATTAAGCGGTGGAAATTGAGTGGCTAAGATTGAAGGTCAGGTAGGATTTTGGTGGGAGTAAAGGAGATTAAGAGGCAAAAGAAATGAGTGGCTAGGATTAAGTGGTTAAAAAGAGGGCGGTTGGCTTTTTGAAATGTCAAATGAAAAGACAAGTGACAAGTGTCATAAGCTCAAAATTTTGGAGTTGATCCATGTGAATGCTCATGTGTTTTCTCTTTAAAATCAAATAAATAAATTTTATTTAATATAAAAGAGAAAACACTAATGCATCATCCAAATAAATAATAATATTTATTTAAATAATAGAAGAAAAAGGGGTTAATTAAATAAATATAATAATTTTTAATCTTGGAGAGAAAAGGATAATGAACTATTTAATTTAAAAATATTTGTTAATAGTAGATGAAAAGGCTTAAATGAATTAATCAAATAAATAAAAATATTTATTGAATTAATAGAAGATGTTAAAATTAAATATTTATTTAATTAAGGACAATTTTAGGTGTCTACAGTCTACTCCCGAGCATGGAAGAATGAGATTTAAACAAAAAGGGAAGAAAAGGCCACACATTGGCCAAGAAAAATGATCTAACTTTTCTGCAATGTTGGAGAAGCCTTGCGACCTATTCATTCATTTGAAGGGACCATTTGGAGCTTTAAATATCCATAACCATTACATGTGATAAAATCTTGTAAGTCCTTTTGGACAATACCCAAGTCACCCTTATCTCCTTTTGTATATACTCCTAGTAGGAAAAATGCTTGAGGGTAATTCTTGGTGACTTTTGAGATACTGGTCCACATTGCTTTCTTATCTCTCGAACTAGTTGGGCCATAAACATTAAAGAAAAATAATTAAATCTACAAAGAGAGAGGCCTTAGTTTCACTTGTTGTCATGGTTTCTCTTGAGCAATTGGTTCCACCAATATTGAGAGAGGATTCTATAAAAGGTCTAGCCCTCTTGATGTACCATGTGCATCCACAAAATGCCCATTCCAATGTTTCCTAATTTGTAGTATCCTTTGTGCCTTAGCCTGAGATAGCTTTATCTTGAAGGCATACCACATTTGGTTTTGTTTGATCATACGTATCTTGTTAGGAAAATTACAACCCCTGACATTCCATCTAAATAGCTTCACTAAATTGTCCAGGAGGGATTAGTTCCCTCCTAGACCTTAATTTGTTGTAACCTTTTTGGTTACTAGTTATTTCCAATAAGGCCAAATTTGTTTTATGTACTTATTCTCCCCAACATTAGCTTTCTTAAACTTGGATTTAGTCTAGCTTATGGTTCTCTTTTTAACTATCCCTTTAACATACTCCAAACCAAACGCATCCTCCTCCTTTGAGGTAAATGAAATACCCTTATCACCCCTTCCATGCTCTATAGGTTCTAAGTTGTTAGCTTCCACACCAATGTCCTTGGTAGCAGAGACATGTATATCTTTGAAAACTAGATCCCCTATTAGATGTGAAACTTGGTTAGATCCAGGCTCTCGAGGAGTCTTTACTGTCAAAAAATGGTTTCCCAATCATCTTGATTAAGCAATTGTGATTCCCCCCTAACTTTTACTAAGAAGTCCAAGGTGATCTATCCATTGGATTCATTTTCCACCTCCAGTGCCCTCCCTTCCTAACCCTTGATAGGAACTAAACACAAGAGACCTCCTTGCTTATGAAAATGGTCTTGAGTGGGCACATCAACTAGACCAATCTCCAATTGAGTCCCTAATACTTCATTCCTCTCTTCCATAAATGCAACTTGCTTTAAGGACTATGGGGAGTCATTTCCCAAAGTAATAGTTTTGTTCATAATGAGGTTCTGATATTCTCCAATACCCATCTCATCCCTTGAAGTCTTCTCCCTATCCATATTTTCAACCATCTAGACCACTCAATTGATGTATGCCTCATCTACCCCTACTTTCCCTTTTAGATTCTTGGTGCATTCTAATTCTATGTGACTAAAGTCTTTACATGATTTACACTTTTCTATCGTCTCTTCAACTTCAATAGATTTCCTTCATACTCCAACATTAGATCAAATTTCAATCTCTTTGGCGAGAGGTGGTACTAGTTTTCAACTAATACAAATCCTTGCATACATAATAAAGTCCTTCCTCTCAACACCTTCGCCAACCCTAATGAATTTACTTAGTTTATCACCTATATATCTAAGAGTGTCCATTTCCTAGTATTCAAATGGAAGGTTGTAAAGTTGAATACATACTGACACCTCATTAATCACAACCTTCAAAGGATTGAAGTTTGAGTCCCAATCCTTCAAGTAAAACCCAATACCTCCCATCATATAGGGCCTATTATTGAAAATCCAATGTTTAGCCTGGGTTGTGTCATAGATGACCAAATAAAAAGCATTTGGTAAGGTTTTGAGATCAACTTCGAAAGGCCAAGAGTCTTCACACCATTTTCAAACTCTTGACAAAGCGGAAACTCCCCAACCTTTCACAGAAGAATCATTTTCCTTTAACCAATTAACAAAATCATTCCAACTCGGATGTTGGATGTTAGGAGAGATGACTCCACTAGTATTTGTCTAAATGCATACCTGGGAAGTACCCGCCACCACTAGCTCCTCCTTTGGCTTCCATATTGTTTTCTCTAATTTATGTTAGTCAACATTTCAATTCTCCAAAATTTTTGAGTAACCTAGTCCTATTGAGGGTTTTCTGGGTGGAACCTTTGGCGTGCACCATGCACTATAAGGCTGCTTCACACTGACTCTACCTAGTGACCACCACACAGAAAAGACCCTTGTTGACCTTTCAAGCCCCTAATACTGATATGCCCATGTCCTGCCATGTCGATATGTACTTGCAAACCCTCGTCGTCTCCCGCATGCTTGCTCCATTCTTTTTTTTAGATGAACCAAACTTACTTATATTTATTCTTCTTATTATAATATACATTAGTCAAATGAATTATAATGAAATATGCCTTCATTTCACAACTAATTTCACACATTCACATCCTTTCTAAATTTAGTTTAATTTTTAAAAAATAAATAAGTACAAATTTTACAATATATTGTAACTTAAATAAAGAATCAAGATGTGTTCATACATTAAATAAAATCAAAGACAATTTAAACACTTAAAATGTTGTGTTCAATTCTTAAAAAATGAAAATACATCTCCTAAAATGTTGCATTCAATTCCTTAAAAATGGACAAGGTTCCCACATGGTGACCTCCCAAACTCAATCATATCTAAAATATCAAAACATCATAAACATTTTAATTATAGAATAAAATCACAATTATAACATCCCAAAAACACTAAAATTTAAACACCTAAAATATTATATTTAATTTATTTATAATAAAAAAATTAAATTAATTAACATTACACACAAGGTAACAATTTTTTTAATGAGAATTCAGAAACCTAAAATTTCATTCAAATATATTCCCATATTAATCCCAATAAAAAAAAAGAAAAAAAAGGAGCCAACCAAAAAGAATCCAAAACAAAGACTTTTCAGTGTACAGATATTTCTTCACCTGACAATCGTTGGCGCGTAACGGATTTTTCCCCGATGAACTGCCACATGTATGGCCATGAATAAAATATTTGATTAAGATTCAAACAAATATTTGGGCCGCACCCATGTGCACAACTGCATTTTCTGAACCACGTTTTCTATATTTAGCTGATACCCATTAGCACTATCTGCAAAACAGGATGGCTAAATTACTCACCACTCTCCACTCATGTACAATCAATCCTCCAAGCCTTTCAAGTCCGAATTTTGTGCATAAAATAGGCCTTACTCATTACAATCTGTCCTGTGGTTTTGAAACCAGAAAAACTCTAGGTAAGTCAATTGCTGCTTCTCCCAGGCCAGTTACATCCAAGAGATTGCGGAGAGAAATCAGCTGTTCTGCAAGCAACAGCACTGGTGGGAAGAAAGGAAATGTGATTGAAGTTGAGGATGGTATGTATGCTTGGAATCCGAATGAGAGTTAAAGAATGTTTTGGTTCAAGAGAAAAAATGTCTTTAGGACCTAACAAAAATGTGTAATTTGTTTAGAATATTGTTTGTATGGGGTTAAAGTGTTATGGCCTTCCAGAGCATGTAAACTTGTTTAAGAGATTTGACTGTTTAGCTTTCAGGTTTAAAATGAATTTCTCAGGGTTTCTTTGTTTGCCTTCCTTCAAGATTGTGCACAAGGCTATTACAACAAACATATGTCTAATAGTAAGGAATCTTGTTTTATGATGGGAATTTAAATAGAAAATATGTTCCACTCTTTGTTTCCAAGTGTTTCCGATGCACCCATCTACCAATTTTAACAGTGAAGACAATGCGAATTGTAAGTTTTCAAATTCAAATTTCTTATTAAAGCTGCTCACCTTATGGTGATGAGATTATCAGTTTGTGTTTGATGGTATTCTCTCATGCCATGCGCTTTACTTGTCTGAATATTGTTTTCTTTGTTGAATTGTTCTAAAGATAGTCATTAAGTTTAATTTTCTCATACTCATGTCCCCTCAAGTTAATGAATTGTCTAATATACTGTGATCTACAAGTGGTGTTACAATGGAAGTGGCCCTCCTACTAACCTAATACTTGATTAGTTGTAGATATGTATTGCTACCTGCCCAGCCTTCCGTCTCCTCCTTTTTAACAAAATTCTTGGAATTGTTTCTGCAAATAAAAGATCCTCGTATCATATCATCCCACCCTTTTATTCATTTGTCAATACCATATTGGTTTTTGCTATTTTAACTATCCTACTCTGCTCACACTGTTCATTCATGAATTACATATTGGTATCCATGGATATGATGCAGAGTATACATGCCATAGGCTTGTTTGTAGTTATCTAAATATTTGAGTTACGAGGTCTCATTGATTTCTTTCAGTGTTTAGATTTTATACTGTGCATTTGTTGCTTTGAGGTGTTGAATTTTATGGGGAAAACATTATTTTGCAAAACAGGTGAGGAGCTAGAGAAATACATTCAAGAAGCAGGAGATAAGCTGGTACGTAGCATGTTCATTCTTATGAAATGGGAGGAGCTAGATGCCCGTTTATTTTACTGGGCACTAAGTAGATTGTGTTGTTGGTACAGGTGGTGGTTGATGTTTCAACTACAACCTGTGGACCTTGCAAGCTTATATATCCAAAAGTGGTGAACATGAGCATCGAGTATCCAGATGCTTTATTTTATAAAATCAATGGAGACAAAAGCAGCAGCACTAGGGTAAGCCCATTGTTATCTCAGACATTTCATATATGAAATTGTTTTTTCTTGTTTCTTAACTGAGATAAATTTTAATTTTCAAAGAAATGTGCAGGGCTTGTAAATTTTATTCTCATGTCTTATCTGAACACAGGATTAGCATGTAGTGTAATAATCTCAATTGACCATAATCACCATGAAACTCAGTTGTAGGAATAGTTACTCTCCTGGTAACTATACATTAGGACCTGCTTTAGTCATAGAGAGAGAGAGAGAGAGAGAGAGAGAGAGAGAGAGAGCTTGTAACTGTGGGATGTGGCTCAAAAATATGTTTTAAACTATCTACTGTCTATAATAGCTTGTCCATTGTGGGAATGAACAATGTTCTGTAAGGGGGGCTCTATTTAGGTCTTTGAAATTGATGGAGAGCCTTATTTCTCCATTCTATTTAGCTCTATGAAGAGTGTTGATGTTATATAGCGTCGGGAGTTATCTTTCGCTTGAAGGCGAATCACTTTTCCAAGAAATGCGAAGGGTCTTGCATTTGAAAATTGAAAAGACTTGCATGGAGATGTGAAGAGACATCCATTTGAAATGAAGACAACTTGTGCTTGGAATGTAAAGAGTCTTCAGTTTCAAAGATTAAGAGTCAAGTCTTCTATATATTTCTTTGTCTTGTGCATTGGTTGTGTGTTAGACACGCATTATATTGCTACTTCTGTGTGTAGTAGATGGATTGCTGGTTCAGTTTGAAGCATTGTACATAGATCTCTATTATTTTATCAATAAAGCATCATTTCTTGTGTGGCTGGATTTTTTCCCCTCAAATTGGAGGGTTTCCCAGGATAAATATTAGTATCTTTTTGTGTCATCTATTCTTGCATGTTTTGTGTTAAGAATCTTTTGTTTCTCTGCTACTCTGGTTCAAAACATTAACTTGGTATCAGAGCGGGTCTAAGGAAACTATCTGAACCAGAATAGAACAATTGGATTCTAGAAGAATCGTAATGTCTAATAGGAGTCGAATATGTTGTTCAAAATGAGGGATTCATATGAGAATGTGTAGCTGAAGAGCCTTGGAGGGTAGAATCTTTGATGAAGCTTTTTACCTGGACAGGGAGGATGCTGTCATGTTCGTCTATGCTTACATGTTTGACATTCATGTCTATGAGGATAACAAATGTACAGGTGTTCAAATTTTTCATTCTCTATAATTGTGTGATGGCGAAAGATCTATTGGTGGATTGTGAGGAAAATTAGGCAATAAAGAGATAAGTATTTGAATATTGATCATGAATTTTATGTAGTTAATTCATGTTGTAATATTGAGAATAGTGAATCATGTATGCTTTTAGCATTGATCTATATATTTTCTCTTTATGAATAATTTGATTCTATGAACTATTGTTAATCTCTCTAAAAATGCTTCCAGGACGGATCGAGAAGCAATGGGATGATGAGAGATTACATGCAAAGTCATGCAAGCTATAGAAATGAACATGGGAACGCTGCTTGCAGCCATGAGACTGAATTGGAGGCACATAATGTCATTAAAGAGAAAGAACCTATTCAGATTGTCATTGCAATTAGTTTCTTCGAAGAGGAAGAAATGACATTTAGAGGGAGACTATTCAGCTACAGAAATCATATTCAGAGGGAGCTTGAGTGGTAGATGTAGAATGCCAAGTCCTTTGCAGAGGATCAACAAGCTTGTGTAGCTGTGTGACTGCAAAAGATCATTGTTGGACAAACATTGGAGCCAATTTCCTGGTATTGTGGTAATCAAAGCCATGAGAATGCTGCCCCTGTTGAGAGGGACTCAACTGAGAGGGAGTCTTAGCATTCAAATTATATTTTATGTGTTTTAATGAGTTCTTCTCTGAGAGGGAGAAGTTCGAGGTGCAATCCCTTGTTAATGAGTTCTTCTCCGCGAGGGAGAAGTTTGAGGTGCAATCCCTTGTTAATGCATTCTTCTTTGCGAAAGAAGTTTGAGGTGAAAGCCCTTGTTCCACCCTCTGGGAGTAGCTATGGTGGATGTCATGTGAGAGACTCCATGACTTAGTTCTTGTGTTATTCAGCCTCTGGGAGTAGCCATGGTGAACGTCATGTTGAGATGACGATATCACATTGAGAGAATCCGTGATAAAAATTTTGATTTTCTCACAATGGGTGTAGCCATTGTGAGGGTCATGTTGAGAGAATCCATGACGTGAAAATCTGGAAAGATACCTCCCTAGCTAAGAGGGAGTGTTGATGTTATATAGCATCGGGAGTTATCTTTTGCTTAAAGGCGAATCACTTTTCCAAGAAATGCGAAGGGTTTTGCATTTGGAAATTGAAAAGACTTGCATGGAGATGTGAAGAGACATCCATTTGAAATGAAGAGACTTGTGCTTGGAATGTAAAGAGTCTTTAGTTTCGAAGATGAAGAGTCAAGTCTTCTATATATTTATTTGTCTTGTGCATTGGTTGTGTGTTAGACACGCATTATATTGCTAGTTCTGTGTGCAGTAGATGGATTGTTGGTTTAGTTTGAAGCATTGTACACAGATCTCTATTATTTTATCAATAAAGCATCATTTCTTGTGTGGCTGGATTTTTTCCCCTCAAGTTGGAGGGTTTTCCTAGGATAAATATTAGTGTCTTTTTGTGTCATCTATTCTTGCATGTTTTGTGTTAAGAATCTTGTTTTTCTCTGCTACTCTGGTTCAAAACATTAACAAAGAGTGCTTGATGGGAAATATGATCTTGATTCAATGAACTTTGTGAGTTCCTACTTCATAAGATAGTTTTAGGATTTGTTGGCCTTTGCTTTTGTTTCACTTGCTTGCTGTCAAGAGAGAGCTCAATTGTAGGTTGGATAATGCCTTTGTTGTAGCCTTTGAGTTCCTAATAGTTCCTTGGCATAACATTACTATATGTGGCACATAGATAAACTGAGTAAACACTTATACCAACTTTTAATCTTTTCTCGGGAGCTATGACAGCCTATATGTAATCTCCCATTTTAACCACGAACTTCCTTTTATCCTTATATCCATCATCTAATTTGAAAAGACTGATGTAGAGGCAAGTGGATCTACAAAACTAAGGTCTCCTAATGACTTTCGAATGTAAAAGTTGGATGATGAACCAAGGCTCCCCAAGTGCACTCAAATGGCTCCAAAAGGGAAGAATGAAACAAGAGACCTATCCACTACCTCCAACACCTTAGAACATCTTTAAACCCAAATTCCAACTTCTTCCAACAGGTTACAACCCTCTGAAAAGACTCCAACCCTCAAATCCACTCTCTAGCCTTAGTAGGCCTGGGAATCCTTGTAACCCTATTTTCACTGTTTTTTGGACTTTTCTTCAAACTTTCTCAAAACACTCCAGAATCTAATGGTTGATTAGGATACCCTTTTCCAAGTTGTTCAACATATGTCAAAACCAGATGTGCTTGTTTTGGAGCATCAATCCCCAAAAACACTGTTTCCACTTTCTTGCCTAGACCTAATAGGTCACTTTTACAAAGGAACCCTATTACAGACTTAACACCCAACCTTCCCACTTTTTGCAGGGTGTTAATATGGTCCCAATTAGAGAAATATGAAGTCAATTTAACCCTATAGGCTTTCTATACCTTAAAAGCCCCAAATTGCTCCTTCTAGGCCTTCAAAACTAGGGCCTTCTTAAAAACAACTCAAAACTCGTTTCCAGAACTCCTCCTTCTAGATTCACAGTTGATTTGTCATGTGCCTTTGTTGTTTTAAATAAAAATATACCCTCCTTAAGCCGGATATGCTGCTGCTACACTTATGGCATCAATTTCATGCCCTTTTTCCCACTCTTCCTTATGGTGTACACCTGCTAAATCAACTCCTCCTGCATCCAAATGGTTAGTAACATCATACATATGTTACATAGGGTCCATTCAATGAGAAACAGCAAATACATTCATTGAATGGTCCATTATATCATTAAAAAGACCAAAATGGAGTTGTTTCAATGCACCAAAATGACCACCTACAGCAACTTTCCAAATCTGAAGCAAATTAGATTATAAAAGCATTCAATACAGATGAAAAAATGATGTTATTATGCTCTTATATCATCCACAACCCTGTTCCAAATCCAAAACAATCAACAAAGCATTGAAAACAACAAGATTTGTAAGGAAAAACTTGATTTTTTTTTTTAATTTATCAATTTGTCCGTACAGTCCGTACTTTCTTGTACTTTTCCATCATTTCAAGGCATAATAATCAGTTGGATGGCTAACAAACACTAATTACATAGTTTTTCATGATTTCCCTCCAAAACCAAACTAGCCGTTGGTATTTGAAAATTTAAACTAAAACTCTTTATTAAACATCTAAATCTAATCCCACTTTATTTATAATGGATCCAACATGGATCAAACGCCTTACTCAAAGGACTTATGTACTCCTAGGACCCCCACCAATCCTAGATCTATGAAATTCATAATTTGGTCCTATGGTCCTATTAGGACCATTAGGACATTTTACAATTTTGTTCACATTATTACAATCAAATGCCATTATAGGCCTTAAAACATTATAATTGAGTCCCTTGGACCCCTGAGAGATCCCACCATGCCTCCTTGGTGTCATTATGGTCTTCATGTCTTTGGGTGCTCCCACACCAAAGACTTTCCAATGTGATCAACCCATTGGGGAGCTTCTTGGACCTCAACTAGAGAATCTGATCTCCATACGCTTCTTCAATTTTTGGCTAGAGCTGCTCGGTGAACTTTCCAGATAACTACAAAAAACAAGAATTTGCCAGTCATTTTCAAAAACCTGCTAGTGGTCTCAATTATCAGGGATGACTGGTTTGATTACATTTTTATATGTTCTCTATTTTGCAAAATATCATTGTTTGGTTTAAATTGGGATGTTATCACAGCCAGCTTGAACATTTTGAGCTTAGGGAATGAGCTGAAAGTTGATGGCTTTGAAGCTTTCAAGGAAGTCCCATTCTCTATATTTGTACGATCTCATTTTAACATTTTCTGTTGCACAATCATCATCACTTGACTTATGATTCGCTTAGAATCGCCGAAATCCTATATCTGCTTGACACCCATTTTCTTGACAAGTATGCACCCATGAATAAGTGACTTATGCTCAGCTTCATTGTTTTTGCAGTTAAATTGGAGTCCACATGAGTGGAGAGTCTTCTTTCCCATCAAAAGAGACTACAGAGAGACCTCCTAAATCATTACTACATCTCACACCATAGAAGAACACTTGCACAATTTGAATTGATTCTTTTCTTTCATTTGGATAATTCCCTTTTGTGCGTGAACTTCCAGTATAAAGTTATAAATCGCTCTTCATCATATATGATATATGTACGCAAATTAATGGAGTCATAATTACCATATGCACCCCATTACGAACTTTCTATTGTCCATACTGTAGTAGGCTCAAAGTTTACTAGTGCTCACAAGACAACCTCTGGGATTAAAATGCTGACTCCCTTTAATAATTTTCAATGATCAGTGAGCACTTCTATCCACTTCTCTAAATAGAGAAAAAGGGGAGAAAAGCTCTGAAAGTAAATGCTAAATTGAAATCTAATCTAATTAACTAATCTTGGATCATTCACTGGATGAACATATTACTTCTTAATTCCAAACTTTGCACAACAATCATCAACAGGTTTACAACTTAAGCATTCATGAGATTACGAAGGGCCAATTCATTAAACAATAAGAAGGATAAGATCACCACAACTTCTGTAAAATGATTAAACAATTTAGTGTAGTTATAAGATCACACATTTGCCAGAGTATTTGACATGGATTGAAGATCAAAGAACGTCAATGGAGTTCTCAATTCTTGCAGCCTGTCAATAAAGTCACACAAAAACTTGACACCCCAAAAACGTATAAACTTATAAAGAATATAACAAATCTGCTTTCTTGTATTGAACTCAAGAAAGATTGCGAATGATTAAGTGACAAACTCTGCAAATTCAATAATTTTCATGGTCTTCCATGGCCCTCACTATTGACTTCTTATTAGCAGCTACCTCATTCTTCGCATAATGCTCTGTAACCTTCTATGGTGCACCTCTTTCTTTTTTCTACAGTATTCTGTACGCCTTCTCCCTCTAACCTCCATGCAGCTGTTTTAGATGTTATTGCTGTTTAAAAAAACCCCATGATGGGGCAACCTCTTCCCATGACAGTGCCTCCTCTCCATTTTTAACGGCAACACTCTTCTACTATTTTTAATACTCCATATCCTTCAATGCTTTCTTTTGTTGTTTTAAGATGTTATTGTTGTATTAATTTTGATTTTACACGGCCCCAAAATGGGCGACCCCTATCACATTCTCCACGACATCTCACTTCATTCTTACCTCCTAAGAGACACCAATCAAAAGGGACACCTTGCCTTGGATAATTATTGCCTGAGTAATGAACCATCACTGACAAAAGAAGACTGGCAACTAATGTTGCAATGTGAGAACTCCAAAAGCTCAGAAAACCCTAGGGAGATGTGAGAGGCTGCCACATGTTACCTGATTTACGTCATTGCCTCTTGATCTCACTCTCAATTAAAACATGGGCCCACTGGGCCACTACTACTTACATGAATTGTTGTGACCAATAAGGCGACTCTGAATTGACAACCTCCAAGAGTTACAATTGCATCAACTGTAGGATTAGAACATTATTGTAGGGTTGATACAATGTTGAATTGATGAAGGATTCTAATAGCTAATAGGGTTCTGCAGGCTGCTTGATGAAGATCAAAGGCTCAGATTATTTTGAAGGACTGAGCTCCACCAGTACCAAAATGTAATGAACAAAACAATGATCAATCAAAACAAGAACTTTGCCCAATCGAAGGATAGATGTTCATATCAAAACAATGACACCTCAAAGAGATGTTCCGCCATGACTCAGAAAATGTGGCTCTAGCTGAATTTTGCAATTAGGTCACAATCCAAGAGGTACAAAATTCGAACTATACACAACTTTAAGGGGAATGGCTGTTAATTGTGGCAAGTGTGTCTCAAGTGTCATAATCCAAGTTAGCATGCTGCTGAGGCTCGGATCTCAAACCTTTGCCCTTACCTTTCTATATACCCTGATTTGAAAATGGCATTTCTGTTATCTCCTTGGAAGTTGTCAGGCCCCTGCTATGAATGGAATATTGATATATTAAGAAAAATTGTCTTACCTTAAGAGTTCACGATTTTTCTAAAGAGTGATCAGCGATTAGTAGAAACATACATTGGACAGCGGTCAATATTAATAGCAGCGATTTTGATATTAGTTTGAAAGTTAAAATTAATATTGAAGGGACAGCAATTCTTCACTGGACAGAGATTAAACATCACAAGCAGAAGACCACGATGGGAGAGATCATCAAGAAAAGAATCTAAAAAGTGTCAGTGCTCTTAAGAGCAGACCAATACATTATATACCAGCAATCAGATCTGAATCAGAAATTGTTATGTGTTGCAGTTAATAATATTCTAATTTCTATTCCTTTTGTGGTATGCATGAATATATGTTCAATATATGGTTGATGTATGCAGCATGATAATGATTAAATACTCATAGGTAATAATTCAAATAATATATTTAGTACATAACATTAGATTTAAGCAATAATGTGGATTTCTAGTCTACTCACCAAATAGTAGCAATCAATAATGGCAAGGTGAGTGAGGGAATACAAGGAGAGAAAACTGATATAGGCTTCCTCACTAGGTACACCACCTCCTGAAGGCCACATGAGGCCAAGAGGGATGGTATATCTGCTCTTGGGCTTAGGGTAGAGGATTGCTTTGGGCACCCCCTCTTGTAATTTCCCCTTCAACCTCTACACGAGTTGATTGTTGGGATGGGCTCAAGAGATTTTCAATCAGAGGAGGGTGAATAAGAGTGGCATGAAGAGGGTGAACTGCTATAGGCTTCCTCTAAAGGTACACCACCTCATGAAGGATGGATTGCAAAAGGCCACATGAGGCAAAGATGGATGGTATATCCACTCTTGGGCCCTAGGTAGACGATCGTTTTGGGCACCCTATTCTGTCTCCTTATCCAAGCTCCATTATGGTTGAACCCAAATAATAAATTATATATGTTATATGATTAAGATGATTATGAATTGCATCTTTAATAATTGTCTAACATTATTGTAGGATCTATCTTGCTTTTACATTGTTTGGGTAAAGTTATATCCCTAACTACATTATGTTCCTTGTGTTTTTATTGAATTTGTGGTTCTAGGGCAAAATATAGGGTAATCCCAGAAGGAGACATTACAGAACTATTGTTTCAAATCTCTTGAAGGAATTATTGTAAGAATTAAGCATACAAAGAAGTTACTAATCCTTGCATTTGGTGCATGGGAAGAAGTTATTAATAATTGCCCTTGCATATGATGCATGTCCAATTTGAAATCACTAGAGGAAGTGCCTAGGCTATGTAATTTTCTGCTTAATCATATCTACAGAAAACGTCTTAGGAACATTTGGATAAAATCTCAATGACCTGGATTTAATGTTCAGTTTTCACTTTTTAACCTAAGTTGCCGATTCGGGTTCGGGGACCGATTCAGGCTCGCAAATCCGGTTCGTGGATTCGTGAAAAAAAAATTTGCCGTTTGGGTTCGTAGGGATTCGTGAGTGTATATATATACAAAAAATAAGAGAAATATACATAATTCTAAAACTAAATCATTTCATAGTATGAATCCATGATGGTTGATCATTGATCAATGCCAAATCTCAAAGATTCAAAACATGAAAATTAAATCATAACATCAGTTCAAGTATCATTGTTTGAAGTTCAACTAATGGATTAATAATTTATTGATATTCTCTTCTTCATCATCATCATCATCTTCTATATGGAGCCTAATAAGACTCGAAGGTTAATTTTTCCCCACTTTTATTGGCGTAGTTTCCACCCCAAATTATTAAATGGGAGTTTATAATTATTTTATAAAGGCTCCGAGAGTTATTTTTCAAGGCAAACAAATGTCTTAATTTTACCACTTTACATCTTGGCTGGCCGCGGGTCCGGTCCCTGTGGGTTCGCGCAGATCCGCGTGGGATCCTCGTTTTCTCCTCCCGATCCATGTTGGATCCGGGCAGGGTCCGCATTTTGACCTGTGGGTCTGTCTAGATCCGCGGGCCACGGATCCATCCGGACCCACAGGTCCAAATCCGGACCCTGCCCGGATCCAGCACGGACCGGGTCGAGAATCCGGACCTAGACCCGGACCCGGATCCGGGGTCCCAGACGCGAATCTGGTAACTTAGTTTTTAATAGATCAAAAACATAAATTTTCTTCTATGTCCACATATCTAAAACAGTTCCCCTTAAGTGCACTTATAGTAGCTCTTTCCATCCTATTACAGCTATACATGCACTTAGTTTTTGACACAAGTTTATTATATTGTCTTTAAGACAGCATCATCCCCACATTTCCCCAAGCATAATATTTTGTATGTATTATTTGGAGAGGCAATCACCTAGTTTGGCCGTATCATCCACATACACACAAGTTTCATTGGGACAGTCCAATCCACACATTTTCCCACACATGACCTCTTTTCCCTCTGTCATCTATTTTTCCAATAAACCTATTTTTCTAAATCATTGGCACATTATGAGAAGATTCTTCGTTTGTTGGAACTTGGGATTTTTTGAGCCTTTAATATTGATTGGCAAGCTAAGCAACCTTTATTGACATTCTGCCTCAAACACTCTGTTTTTGTTTGCACTCCTAAATTGTACCCAAAAAGATCTAGCCAAAAATTACAGAAAAATAAGACCAGGTACAAATTAACTTCCATTGTATGCAATGACCTGTCCAAAAGACCGTTTCATCAGTGCTTGAGAGTATTTCTTTAATATGAAATGTACCTCTCATGCTGATACTGTGTAATAAGTCTACCAAAGGAGAACCTATTACAAGAAATACACACACACGCACATAGACAACGATACATAAGCCTTGATATTGTCGAAGGTTTCTCTAAATACAACCATAGTGGGACAGTACCACTGAGACTTCCTGTGACTAAGCTGCTAGGTCTGAGGGATGTTTGAGGCTTCAGGCCTTTAGTTTCTACAGAACCACCTCGTTGGACCATTTGCAAGAAGACTTAATCCAACAGGAGGCTTGTTGCCACATAATGACTGTATTAGGCTTTTCTTTTAGGTAATTATGCCCTGCTATTCATTTTTTATTAATTTCTAACTTTCTTTTCCAGCATTTAAATTATTTGAGGCCTGCCTTTATAAGGCTCTTACTACATCATATTTTGATCTTGAGGTCTCTTGGGGTCAGAACTTGGGAAAAGGTTATCCTATATTTAGTCTTATGCAAAACTAATGAGCTTATGATTTTAGCCAGCTATTTTGGTTTTGATATTTTGTTTATGGATTTGTTGCAGGCGTTGATGAGAAAGTGGGGGGTGAGAGCAGTTCCTAATTTCCGATTTTACAAGGGAGGGGAACTACTTCATTCACATTCTGGAGCGAATGCGGATGAGCTCCGTGCAAAATTTTTAACACATTATGTTGCTGTCCAAAGTGTATCTAGTTAAACGAGACTGGTGTAATTATAGTGTATGAAAATTATGGTGCAATTATGTACAGAAAACCATGATGTATTCCCATTGTAAAGTCTTCTATTCAGGCAAAGACAATTGTCATAAAGGAGGTCTCATCAGGCTTTGTTATGTTCAAGGGTTATGTCCATGAATAACATTGGTGCCAATTAGTGTTTTTTTGGGTATATTTGCTTCTCAAAAGTTCAAAACACATGATGTTATGTGGAATCTAGAGGGTTATAAATACTATTTTGAAACATAAATCACCCAATGGCTTTCATGGTTCTTTCACACGGTTATAATTTTGGGGTTGGCTTGAGTTGACTCCTTGGATCATAAACTTCTCTGCATCTCGGTTTTTAGGTGTAGATATCACATTGAGTACAAAAGTAACAATCCTCGTTTGGGTTTATAGGACAATACAAATACAGAAAAAAGAAATAGAAGGGATCTGAAACATGGATATATTTTTTCTATATTGTATTCATTAAATTCAAATCAGCAAAGCCAGGAAACCAGTGGATGCATGGTAAAGAACTACAAACTAAAAGAGAATGTTTCAAATATCAATATATATTATGATCAAAGAATGAGAAATATCTAGCTATCATGTGTGTAAAATATTGAAGAAGCACAATCGAGACCTACACTCTTGTAGGAAAATTTTAGGTGGCAAAATCCAATAGGATTCTTTATTAGTTATTTAAATCACGAATACTTGTTTGTGTAATTTTCACTGAATTTCGTGTACGGGTACAGATTACTCATTAGTAGCATAGCTTTCAAAGTGGGGGTTGGGGCGGCGGCGTGGGTCTGTCTGTCCTCAAATTCACTTCATTTTATGAGTCTGCCACTGAAAGTTCTTTTGGCAAATCTCATTCAACCCTATGGAATGTTGATGTTATATAGCGTCGGGAGTTATCTTTCTCCTGAAGGCTTGTCCAAGACATGCGAAGGGTCTTGCATTTGGAAATTGAAAAGACTTGCATGAAGATGTGAAGAGACATCCATTTGAAATGAAGAGACTTATGCTTGGAATATAAAGAGTCTTCAATTTCGAAGATGAAGAGTCAAGTCTTCTATATATTTCTTTGTCTTGTGCATTGGTGAGGTGTTAGTCACGCATTATATTGCTAGTTCTATGTGTAGTAGATGTATTACTGGTTCAGTTTGAAGCATTGTACACAGATCTCTATTATTGTATCAATAAAGCATCGTTTCTTGTGTGGCTGGGTTTTTCCCTCAAGTTGGAGGGTTTTCCCAGGATAAATATTAGTGTCTTATTGTTCTTTATTCTGTCATGTTTTGCCACTTATTTCAATTCCTGGTAAAACATTAACATGATATCAGAGCTTGGACAGCCTTGACTCTCTCACGAGAGGGGTTGGAATATGAGATCACGTATATGTGTAAGTTTTTAGAGGAGTATGGATGATGACTATCATTGGAGCTGAGCATTTGTGTTTCAAGAAGTAAATGATTTGTATGCAACTGTGAAGTGGGCAGCAATAAGAAATTCTGTGATTGTTGTCCTTCATGTCTTCTACTAACTTGCATTCTTGATGAGTGAAATTGGCTTCCTCTGTATGGTTGTATGAATGTATTCAACACTTCATAGACAAATGATGTTGAAAACTCCTTAAGTACTATGCAAGACATTACTACTAGAAAGTTTGTTGGCATATTGTGAGGAAGATTAAACAATGAAGAGATAAGTATTTTATGATTGTACCTTTGAATATTGATCATGAATTTTATATAGTTAATTCATGCATTAACATTGGGAATAGTGAATAGTGTATGCTTTTAACATTGAACAGTATATTTCTTTTGGATAGTTTGATTCTATAAACTTTTACTAATCTCTCTAAAAATGCTTCCAAGACAGATCAAGAAGCAACGGGATGATGAGAGATTACATGCAAAGTCACACAGACTGTAGAAATGAACATGAGGGGCTGCTTGCAGTCATGAGACTGTATTGGTGTCACATAACGTCATTTAAGAGGAAGAACCTATACAATTTGTCATTGTGATTTGTTTCTTCGAAGAGGAAGAAATGATACTCAGAGGGAGACTCTTTAGCTGCAGAGATCGGATTTGCACAATCAATCTGAATTTGAAATTGGTAGCTCTAGAGTAGAGGATGATTTGGGATGAGGTCGAGGAGGACAGTCCTGAAAATTAATATGTCAGAAGGTTGATGCAAGTGTTTGAAGATTCAGAGGGAGCTTGTGTTGCAGAGGGAGGGTGCCAAGTCCTTTGCAGAGGATCAACAAGCTCGTGAAGTAGTGTGACTGCAAAAGCTCATTGTTTGGTCAAGCATTGGAGCCAAATGTATTTTATTGTAATTATCAAAGTTGTGAGATTGTTGCTCTTGTTGAGAGAGAGTCTCAGCTTCAATGATTCTTATACATGTTGTTAATGAGTTCTTTGTGAGGGAGAAGTTCGAGGTGCAATTCCTTGTTAACGAGTTCTTCTTCGGGAGGGAGAAGTTCGAGGTGCAATTCCTTGTTAATGCATTCTTCTTTGCAAAAGAAGTTTGAGGTGAAAGCCCTTGTTCCACCCTCTGGGAGTAGTTATGGTGGATGTCATGTGAGAGACTCCATGACTTAGCTCTTGTGTTATTCACCCTCTGGGAGTAGCCATGGTGAACGTCATGTTGAGATGACGATATCACATTGAGAGAATCCGTGATAAAGTTTTTACTTTTCTCACAATGGGTGTAGCCATTGTGAGGGTCATGTTGAGAGAATCCATGACATGAGAATCTGGAAAGATACCTCCCTAGCTAAGAGGGAGTGTTGATGTTATATAGTGTCGGGAGTTATCTTTCTCTTGAAGGCGAATCACTTGTTCAAGAAATGCAAAGGGTCTTGCATTTGGAAATTGAAAAGACCATGGAGATGTGAAGAGACATCCATTTGAAATGAAGAGACTTATGCTTGGAATATAAAGAGTCTTCAGTTTCGAAGATGAAGAGTCAAGTCTTCTATATATTTTTTTTGTCTTGTGCATTGGTGAGGTGTTAGTCGCACATTATATTGTTGGTTCTGTATGTAGTAGATGTATTGTTGGTTCAGTTTGAAGCATTGTACACAGATCTCTATTATTTTATCAATAAAGCATCATTTCTTGTGTGGCTGGATTTTTCCCCTCAAGTTGGAGGGTTTTCCCAGGATAAATATTAGTGTCCTATTGTTCTTTAGTGTACTATTGTTCTTTATTCTGTCATGTTTTGCTCTACTTATTTCAATTCCTGGTAAAACATTAACATGGAATTCATGCAGAATGCTAAATGGTTTTCTTTTAATGGGCCATTTTAAGGTTGTCATTTGTGACCTGCAGTAATAATGAAATTCAATATTGAGTTAGATGTAGATAAACCTTGCAACATCATTTTGTGTGTCCAAAGCATCCTCGATTGGATTACTAAGAGTTGGAAGGTGAAGATTGGCACCCAGATTTAGCTTGTGGATCCAAAGGTTACTTGTTTGTGAAGAGGGGTAACATTGTCCAAAGAATTGTTTTTTAAATGGGCCCAGAATCTTATTAGAAATTTCAAGGATTAGTTCTGAATCCTGATAATTTTTGGATAGGCGAATTGATCTAAAGCACCAGATTAAGGTACTGTTCCTGAAGAGTATGGTTACAGACCTTCCTCTCTGCTTTGGTTGCATCATTTTACTTTCCTTTAAAAGTTCTGGAGCGAGGAGTACTTCAATGCTATATATAATATTATATGTATGGGCCCAAAGCTTCTTTTCAAATTGGGATTATATCTATTGGCTCTTGTGCTTCTCTAAGTAAAAATAACGTTGGCTATGGTGTGCATGTGTCAATTTTGATTTGGTAAGAAACCTTGGTAAACATGAATGTTCTGTGTGTTATGCATTATGTTGCCCATGCCATGATTGTCTATTAAGGTGGCCCTTTTTTCATATAATCATTTTGAATTTATCTCAAAAAGGATCACGGATGGCGTTGATACGTACCCAATTGTCGCCAAGATAACTGATCGATTGCAATGCTCCAAACTCCTACTCGCAGCACTGATTGGGTATCAGTAATGTAGATATCATCGACTGAGAAATCCCCATATCCCCCCATACTGAAGTCATCGTTTAAAACCCTTGATTGTAATTATTGCGACCTTGATAGATTTCATTGTTCGTTGCTGTGTAAACTCCTGTCATCGTCGATTTGATGTCAAACCTCTTAAAGACCCTGATAAACGTTGATATCTTCAATATTATGTCCACAGCAATATGGGCGTTATTTCCTTGGACGTTTTCCGATATCAAATGCAGTCGCCGGATATTAGTAATTTGAGTTTATACTTCCATGTATGTTTCTCTATTGCTCGATACAGTTCTGCCCGTTAGAATTACAGCAAGTTTTTTTTTCATAATTGCCCTTATAACGCTGACGTTTTAGTTTGCTGTTTAGCCAATTTCTTGATTACTCATTTGATATTTATATTGAGATATATATGTTATATTTTATATCCGATATATATTGTATTTTAGGTTATAATATACTACAGGTTATAGAATATTTGATATATGGTGCATGTTATATTTCATTATAATGAATGATAATATATTATATTTATATATTATTTATTATTTATTTATCTATTATATTAAAATCATATTTCATTTGTATTGCAATTATATCATTATTTATTTATTAGACTTTTTCCCCTCATTTATAATTTATTTAATAAATCTTATTATTGAATTACTATTTATTATTAAATCCTATTCCAAAATGGGGACATGACAATTGGCTTTTGATGCAAAATGTGAGTACAAATTAATACAATTTTCACAAGTAAAACTTTTCATACCTTACAATTCTTTAGTGTCCTATGTTTTTATGACGTCATGTTCAAACCACTTATTAAGTTACTGAGGATTTGGTGTAGTCCCAACATCAATTTGGTATCATGTACTTGTACTCTAATACTAGATCACTTGTAGGGAAGTGGCTATCCAACCCTACTTAAACTAAATGTTACAAAAATAAGCACCATTGATGCCATGGTGCATCCTAGATGTGGGATAACTGCTTCTGACTTGTAGGTGGTGTGCCTTTGGTGCAAGAATCACCAGATGCTCAAAACTCTATAGTAGCAAGAGGAGTATATGGAACACCCTCCACTATAAATTGAGCTTTAATGTTTGTTAACCAAATATATTTGTGAGATTCCCAAGATGATGTGTCCACATAAGATGCGGTAATAGAAGTATTAATATCATCCACAAGTGTCTAGTCATCTAAGGAAACATTAGTATTAGTTGAAGATCCAAAGTCTTTGTATGCATTGGATGATGTTTTTAGTAGTGAAAAGGAACTTGGTTTGTCCTCTATGTTGTAGAATATCCTTAGAAATAGTAGGATATATTAGTTCATCGACCATGTCATTGTTCAATTGTGCATTCTTCTATTCATAGTAACTTGGCTTATGAACAAGTTCAAGAAGATAGGACGTTAGATCCTACTCTAGGAAGTAATTCTTTATCCCTTATTTCCAAGACAAATAATTCTTTGAAGTTGACAATAGAATGATAGAATTTAAAGCTAAACTCCACAGTGAAACATTGTCCCCCCTAAGTAGAGCTTATCTTAGTTCATGTAGTTACAAAATGTTTGTGCATAATCCCATCTAAGACAAGAATATTGTATTGGCACTTTATAAGTTGAGCATGTAAGCATCAACAAACACGATGTTCAATTTTAACACTTTTACTTACTAAGATGGCCCCCCTAGAAAGTACAATGTTTGACACTTTAATAAGTGATTACAATGAAAGATTCTAGATTTAATTGAGTTTCGCAAGTGTCAATTTAAGAAACCAATCACATTACTGCAAAGAACATGAAATTGTGTCCCAAATAAAAAATAATTGCACCTAATTTTGAGCCCAAATGATTATAATAGTCTTCAAAAGTTAAGGTTAAAATTTTAAAAATCCGATGAAGAAGGGTTTCTTTTGAAAACAGTGATATAAACAAGGCATAGTAGCAAAAAAGTGCACATAAATATAAAGGATGGTAGTACAGTCATTAACGTTAATATTGTTAGGCCAAAAAAGATTCAACCTCCTCTAGACCACAAACTTGAAAAATGACAGTTTTATAGGGAAATGGGGATTCTTGGGCATTTTGGATACAATGCCTAGGCTTGTTTAATCTAAAAATGCCCCATTTGTGAACAACTTGTCATATCCAAGCTTCAAAATTTCATCTACTATTATGTCAAAGAACCTCTAAATTATGTGAATCGAAGACCTTTTTCACTTTCTTAAGCCTCCCAAATACAATAGAAGTGTTAGGAATATGGTGTCTCAACCATGCAATCACAAAAGGCTATCGTTGATAAGTGAGCATGGTCTGGGGGAGCACAAGGGCTCCCCCTGTGGAGCTTGGAGGGCTCACCGACCACACATTCCACCAAGGGTTCAAGGGCAACATCACAAAAGCTACACTTTATGTATATTTTATTATTATAAATCTAGACCATTCATCTTGGTCTCAAAGCTCATATTAGAGATTATGTTGGCTTTATTTGCCCTAGACTGCAACCCTATTTTATGAGGGCATTGTATTATTGTGGTGCATTGTGATGCATTGAGAGTCTAATAGTTGTTGAGATGCCTTTGAATCTCTAGTTGGTGATACTCCTATGAGAGGATTATTTTGCAAGTATATTGTAATCTCTGTGATTTTTGAATAACATATTGGGTAGATTTTGGAGTGTGGGTTTTGTCTTCCCAAAAGGTTTTCACCACTTACATATGAATGATATTTGTGTTTATTTTTATATATTTTTGTAAATGTTGTAAATATTTGAAAAGTTTCACATTACCCTCCTCTCAAGATTACTATAGAAATATGTTTTGCTACCTTAACTTCCTTACAACAAGAGCTGGAGATGATGTCAAAGTCACCAAAAAGCTATACTTACTAGATTAGAGAAAAAAACACACCTATAGGTATAGTGGTGATAAAATTTCTTTGAAAGCTTTCATATTCTTCTAGAACATCCAAAGATGCAATAGAAGAGCTTAATGGGTTTTACATGGTAATCTACATGCAAAGTTGATTGGCCCCTCAAATATCAATAGGAAGGAATAAAATAGTTCCAAGAAGGGTTCTAATGATGATTTAGATTCAAGACACTTGAATGATGACATTACTATTGTTTTTGTTGTAGTAAATACTATGCATACATGTGAGGGTGTGTGGATTATTGACTTAGGAGCCTCTTTCCACCTGACTCCACATAAGGAGTTATTTTCTAAGTGTGAGAGAATTGATAGTGAAAATTTCTACTTTGGAAAGAAAGTTTTTTTAGTATGGTTGGATGTGGTGGATTCAAGATTTGATTTGGTGACTAGGCGATTAAGTATCGTTTGGTAGTATTACATGTTTGTAATTTGGCAATGAATCTTTTGTTAGTGAGAAAGACGAATGGCATGAGTGTGTGAGAAGTGTTAAAAAAGGATGTATCTAAGATGGTTCAAGGACCCATGGTGTTATCTAGGGTAGTTAATGGTGGAACATTGTTTCACTTGAGGATAACACCTTCCCAGAATGTAGCAAGTGAAATTTTCATACTTAATTTTACAACAATAATGTTATGCACCTAAGAGGTTCATAGCATAGTGGTTACCTAGTTATTTATGTAGTAGTTAGGTCTAGAGCATGGTGGTTTCTTAGTGGGTTCTATAAAAGTTGACTTCTATAGTAAATAAGTTTCACAATATTATGGCTTCTTAGTGGGTTCCATAAAAGTGGAGTATGTGGTAGCGAGGTTTCACAATATGATAGTTATTCAATTTCTACAATAGACAAGTTTCACAACATGGAATTTTTTGAATGTGATATTATTTTAAAGAGACAAGTTTTTTCTTGGGAAATTATGTTGTGGCATAGGTGCAAGGGTCACATTGATAGCTTAGAGCTCTTATTGGGTTGTATGGAGTAAATCATTGCTTGTATAGAACTAGTGTAAAGATTTCATGTAGAACTTGTGCAAAAATTTCAAGTTGTGATCGTATATAATTGAAAAGTGATTATGTTGGGTGTTTGTATTACCCCCTTATCAAATGGTAAATAAATATATGCTTAGCCTCCTAGTCCTTTGGTAAGCCTTTGATGTCTTAAGACTTTCCTTGCAAACCCTTATTGAAGGTCATTTTTCTAGTAGTAAACAAAAATGGCCTTAGGTGTCTTGTAATCTTTTTTAAATTATAGATGTTTTTGGCAAGTGACATCTTCGGTGCAAACATGTGTTTTGGGTGTTCTCTTTTTAAGGACATATAATATATTATCATGAGAAAACTTGAAACATATTTTAGTGGTGAATTTATGCATCAACATAATTAGTTGTGACAAATTAAATATTCTAGGTTGATCATGATGCCATGAGAAGCTCTTGAAACAAAGTTGTTTTTCTGTCATAACGTGGTTGTGTATACAATATTCATGGAGATATTACCCTTTTTTTCCCATAGGAAGCTCCTAATAAGCATGCAATGATATTTTTAGCTAAAATTTGATCGTATGTGATCTTTAGTTTTGGGAATGTTTGATCATGATGTTAATATGAAGAGTTATAGATTGCTTTTAGTGGGATTTTAGTAGTGACGTAGATTTACGAGTTAAAAAAAAAATGTTCTATTTTGAAGGTGTAAATCACCACTTTACGAAGAGCACTTAGATTGTTCATTGATCATGTCATGAGAATATAGCTATAGTTTGCATTTTTTAAATTGTGGATAATATTTAACTTTTTAAAGATGTGGGATATTATACCATGATACATACTCTAGATCATGATATGGTGGGACCTTTGTGAAGGTACATCATCATTTTTTTTTTCAGTTGGAGACAAATGATCTTTTAAGTTTGAAGATTTTAATCATTAATCCAAGGTATATTATAGGTGTATAGTGGGAGTCTTGGTGTGATATGGCTCACATATCTATCCATTAGAAGTCCTTGAAGACATGTATCATTTAGCCATATTGAGATTCTTGATATTGTAATTGGAGTGCTTTAGCATGAGATGATTATTTTATTGGTTTTAGATAGATTTCAATTGAACCTAAGTAACTTCTAGGTGTTGGAGATGGGCAGTTCTACAATAGATGAGTTTTAGATCATGTGGTTTCACAATAGGTAGTTTTGACGCAAATAGGTTTCATAACAAGTGCTTTTGTACTAAATAGTTCTATATCGAGGAGGTTTTATATCATGATAATTTCATGGTAGGTTTTATGATTGATGAACTCCAAAACAGTTAGCTCTTCAATAGATGAGTTCCATGATAGGTTGTTCATCAATACATTCTACAATAGTTGCGATCCATTATAGGATATTTTATAGTAGTTTCATTTCTCATATTTTTATATTGTAAGGAGATTCCTTAGCTTTACAATAGGGCAATTCCTCAAAAGGTTTTGATATAGGGCGATTCTATAGTATATTATCCAATAGTTGGGTTTCATAGGAGAAAGTTTTGTAGTAGGAGTTTTTCCTTGTATCTAAAACAAGGAGGTTTCTCATCTAGCTTTGGAGTAAGGATTTCCTCGGAAAGGTGGTTCCATTATATGTATTTTTGTAGAAAAGGGATTCCTTCATAAGTTTTATAGTAGGAAGATTTTGCAACAATGAGCTTTTGTAGTTGGGTGGTTCCCACTATTATAGCACCCAAAAACTCAATCTCCACACTAAATCAACCTTCATAACAACAAAGAGAATCAAACTGGGAGATTATATTTCACCAATAGTGAATAAATGAATGAGATTAGATGATACACAATGTACAAGAACCCAAATATAAATGGAGGTGTGAAGAGGTATGGGAATAACCGCTAATAACTACCTCAACAATTTTTTTAAATGTGTTCACATTATGTACTAACAACTAAGTACTGGGTAGCTGCCTAAGTAAACCTAAGTGTACACCAACACCCTTTGACACCTCCCACCCCATCCACGCACCTCCAAGTGTTATTTAGGGAGATTATTATGCAATATGAGATGCAAGATGGGTCCTACGAACAAGGCAACATTAGATACCCATGCACAACTACAATGCAATGCAATGAAATATCTTACAAACCGAGAAAAAGTGTAAGAAAACCCCTCTCTAAAATAGAGAACTAAAAATATTCAAAACCAAAAAATTGAAATAAAGGAGGACAACTTCTTTCACCCCTAACATCAATTGCAACAAAAGATAGTGAGGAGATGTCAAATTTTTAGTGAAGATGTTTGCAACCCGTTGCCCCGTAAGAAAACACTCCAAAAAAAGATCACCATGCAGGATGGTACTCTTCACATCCATCTGATACATTGAACAACCTTGAGATGTAGCAATAGAAAGTAAAATATGGATGGAATTCATTTTGGCTACAAGAGAAAAGGTCTAATAATAGTCAATGCCCTCAACATGAGAAATCCCCCTAGCCACAAGATGAGCCTTGTACTTTTCAATAGAACCATCACCTGCAAAGTTGGTACGATACATCCACTTCTACCAAACTGTAATGTAAGAAATAGGGGTATGGTGTGGTGGTCCTATTTCTTTGGTCATATTCAAAAGGAAGATGACCCACTAGGCTCAGGAATGCCCAAGCGCTAAATGGGTACAATGATGCTTCACTTAAATAGAAAACGGAAATGGAATAATGGATGCAAGATTTAGCAAAAATAGGGAAGGAGATTGACTTTTAGCAAATAAAATTTGACAAAAATCTGATAAACTAATTCTGATGTTGAAATGGAACTCTAAGATAGTAACTAACCTGCAAACCCAATTTGGAGGGAAGTTGGGGGGGACCAAGTTGTCTGGGATGACTATGTCCTAGGTTCATGTCATCTGAGATGACTATGTTGGGAAACATTTTCGACTGTTTTCAGTCTTAGATTGTAGCCAAGAACATGTACTTTTGAGATCTGGTTATTAAATTGACGCCACTTATTCCTGCACATAGAAAAGAGAGAAACTATTGGGTAGAAAGGGTTTTGTCTCAGTCAAACCCCAGTTTGGAATCAACCTTGAAATTTAAATTAAAAATATTTTAATTGAAAGTGTGTTGGTACAAATAAGAGGCTAGATCTGAAACATAAATGGGCTTATACCTTGATGGTGCAATGCTTCTTTGAATGTGATAACAAATATTGATGCAATAGCTTGACTCCACACAAAAGTCTAAAATGAAATCATGAAAGACATGTCTTGTGCAATGATTATTGTACTTTTTCACAATGCTTGGTATGAAGAAGGAGAATGACTTGAACACTTGAAGAATTCTTGTGAATGGATAATTGCGCTATGATCTTCTTCCTTGATTGTGTCTCCTCTACTTGGCCTTCAATGAGGGAGATAAGCTTTCTACAATGGAGAAGGTTGCTTTGGAAATGCCTTGGAATGCTTGAAATGATAGAGATATTTATCTTTCTCTTGAGGTCTTTTTATGCTTTCTTGTAGTTATAAATGCTTGCCACTGTGATTGCTTGGTTACCAAAATAAGGAAAGGTGGCTTTCTTATATACTAGTCATGAACATTTTGAAGCTCAAAAATCGAAGAGGACCGAGATGAATTTGGATTTCACGCTCAACCATTGAGACCTACCCCAATTTAAATTTTGAGGAAAATATTGAGGATCAAGTCATCTGGGACAACTTGGTTTTGGAAGATTGTTAAGCATGTTAGAGTTTGGTTTTTGGGTGTGGTGACATTAATGTTTTGTCATTGATGTCAACATATTATTTTATGTTTCAGACAGTGTGTTCAGGAAAGAAGATTCCATTTGTTCAGGTGATGCATTGAAGATCTAGAGCTTCGATCGTAAGGTATTGTTCAAAGGTGTTTGTAGATGATCTGCATAGGTTCACAAAAGTTTGGATGACACTTTGAGTGAGGTATGATCGATAGTGGATGAGTATTTGGATCGATATGACTTGGATTTGATGTTTCAGAGGTTGCGAAGATGGTGGTTACATGGTGCCTTATCATTGTGTTCCCAATAGGTGTTCTTCATGATTCAGAGTACGATAAGCTATCTTTTTTTATGACAAAGTTCGATATTTTAGTGTTCTTGTTGATCAGAGATGAAGATGAGTTTATGTGAATGTTCTGAATGGTATTCATGTTGCTTTTTTGTATTTTTGGACCGTGTGATGATCGTGATGTTGGACTGCATCGTTGGAGGTGATCAGATTTGATGTTTTGGTAGCGTGTTGGTTTTTCCTTATTTAGGGCTTAACTGACTTGATGGAGTGAAGTGTTGAGATTCTTGATGCTGCTTTGGTGGCACGCAAGTGTGTTCATGTTTGAAGATTTGGGTCCTATCTAAGTCTTAGCCAAATTGATTTGGATCGCTTGGAGGATTGAGCATAATGTTTATATATTTTATTGTAATAGGTCTTAGCCAACCTAGTGGTTGATTACTCTTTTTAATCGGTATAAAAGAGAGATCATTTTAGAATTGTAATGTAAGAGAGAGAGAGAGAGAGAGAGAGAGTTGATCTATATTTAAGGCATATTTTGTGCTTCATTGGAACTGTATTGGTATAAGAGATGCTATATGTCAATTCTTTTGTAGTGGACTATATGTCCACCTTGTTATAGTTAAAGATAGATTGGTGAACCCGACTGAGGGCCAGATCTGAGATTGTATTGTGAGCAGTGAGCTTGTAGATTGGGTTGTTATCCTTTGGTTGCAAGTGCATCCTTTTTTCTCTATTTTTCTCTTAATCGGGTTGTACTTTTAGCAGAGTACATTCATCTTGTGGGTTTGATTCTCACTGGGGTTTTCTCTTAACCGGGTTTCCTCAAGAACAAACATTTGTGTTTTGTGTTGTGGATCTTGCAATATTGTTTATCTTTCATATCTAAGTGGCTAAAGTGAAATTAATTTAAATAGGTGTGTACAAGTGATTCACCCCCCCCTCTTAGTTGCGCATGCCTCCTTTTGGCCCTAACAATTGGTATCAGAGCCAAGGCCTTTTGAAGAAGCTTGACCGCTTGAAGGAGATCCATCATGGAAAGTTTAAGAAAAGAGAGTCTGAAGTTCGATGCAAGCAATTACTTGATTTGGAAGGATCAGATGGCTACCATCTGATATGCATGGGGAAAAAAGATGAATACTGGTAGGTCCCTGGGAAACCTTATGCTATTTCAAATGATCTAACAAATGCTACTGCAAATGAAAAGAATAAATTCAAGGAGAACATGTTAGCAAGAGAGACCTTGATCAATGCCTTATTTGATTCAGAATATTCTCACATTTATGGATTAAGGACTGCACATGAGATATGGAAAAAATTAGAAACTATTTATGAATGTGACACATACGTTAAGCAAGCCAAGTTGCTAGGATTAAAAGAAAAATATGAAGATATGAAAATGAGTGAAGGAGAAACTACTTCAGTCTATTGCAGAGAGTAAATGATATGGTTTGTACAATCGGATGTGTTGGTGGTACCTTGACAGACAATGAAGTTGTAGATAAGATTCTGAGATCTTTGCCCGCATGTTACAGTAAGAAAGTTGTTTCTATTGAAGAATTAAGAACCATAAGAGACATTTAAAGAGAAGCTTTTCCAGGAAGACTCTATGCCTATGAGATGACTACACTTGGTAAGGAACTTCTGAAGGTTGAGGTTGCATTTAAAGCTAATGTGACTAAGCATGACCAGGGAGTAAGCTCTACAAAGATGAAATTCAAACACTATGCTAAAGATTGGGAAGAGATCATGGAGGAATAGAGGAAGATTTATTAACTTGAAGCCTCGATTGCAAGAAGACTACCTAAGGGTTCCAGTAAGTATGAAAGGAATTTACCTTTGAAATGCTTCAATTATAATAAGATTGGTCATATTGCATCTAGATGTCCAAAACAAAATTCCAGGGATTTTAGACACAAATCTAAGAAATATCATTCTAAGAGTCATAAAAAATTTTTATGCTGCTAAAGAAGGTATGACTGATGATGAGTCTATTGTTAGTGAGGAAGAGATTGTGTTTATTGCTATTAAATAAGATAAACCTAATGAAGAAAAAGTATTGGTTTCACGAGTTGTTAAAAGATATGAATGGATCATTGATAGTGGATGCTCGGATCATATGACTGGTGACAAGGATAATTTTCTAAAGCTTGATGACTATGATGGTGGTATTGTTAGATTCGGTAACAATGCTCCTTGTTTGATTAAAGTTAAATGTTCTATTACTCTTGATGGTAAAAGCAGTACTAATGATGTATTGTATGTTGAAGGTTTAAATTATAATTTGTTGAGTTTTGGACAGCTATTGGATAAATGATACAAATTGGAATTCATGGATGGAATCTGCAAGATTATTGGAAGTACAGGAAAGCTTATTGCATCAGGTACACAAACTGTTGGTAATCTGTTTCATTTGAAAACTGCCGAGAGTAAATGTTTGATTGCTAAGATTGATGACAGTTGTCTATGGCATAGAAGATTTTGTAATATAAACTTTGATAATATGGTGACAGTTAGCACTACTAATGCTATAAGAGATTTTCCTAAAATGATGAAGCCTAAAAATATGTGCAAAGAATGTCAATTGGGTAAACATACTAGATCCACTTTTAAGAAAAATACATATTCTTCAAATGGAGTGTTGGATTTGGTACATACTAATATATGTGGTCCTACTAAGACAAGAAGCTATTATGGTGATAGATATTTTATGTTATTTATTGATGACTATTCAAGATTGATGTGGGTTACATTTTTGAGAGAAAAATCATAAGCTTTTCAAAAATTTCAGATATTCAAGATGATGGTAGAAACTGAATCTGAAAAAAGATTAAAGTGTCTAAGATTAGACAGAGGTGGAGAATTTACATCTAGTGAGTTTTATGCATTCTGTGAAGAACATGGGATAAAGAGACAAACTTCTGCTTGACGAATCCCACAAGAGAAAGGTATTGCTGAGTGAAGGAATAGGACTATCCTAGACACAACTAGGGCTATGACGATTGAAGGAAAAATTGTGTAGATCTACTGGAGAGAAGTAGTGTGCACTATAGCATATACTTTGAACTAAGTACAAATTCGACAAGGAACCAGTAAGACTCCTTATGAATTATAGTATGGTCATATTCCTACAGTGAAATACTTTAGAATTTTCGGAAGTAAATGCTACATTAAGAGAGATGAGGAGATTGGAAATTTTGATCCTAGAAGTGATGAAGGAATATTTCTTGGGAATTCTACAAAGAGAAAAGCATATAAATGTTATAATTGATGATATGTAACTGATTGAATGATTGACAATGTTAAGTTGAAGATAATGCAAGGCATTAAATCAGTTAATGTATTGTATAGTCATTGATGTCAACTTGATATCATCAATACGGTCATGTACATAATGCCAAAGACTTCAGAAAACCAAAGGAACAAAGGTTATGCTTTCAGCAATGCATAAAAGTCAAGTATTCACTAAGTGACAAACAACACCGACGGAGTGCACACTGACGGACAGAGAAAAGAAGAACAGTTACAGTGCTACCCGAGAAATAGAAGTATAGTGTTGCCTGACGAAGCAAAACCACAGGATGCCCGACGAGCTAAAGACAGTGTTGCCCGACGAGTAAAATTCCAATGATGCCCGATGGACGGAGATCACGAAGCTAACTGGAGTCTCACCGACTGAACTGTTAGTTGTCACCAACAACTAACTGCAATGGTGACCGACGTAACGGAGAGTTCAGAAAATGACAAAATATCTAGTTGGCAGAGCTAAAAATAGACTTAACTGGTTGTCTACTTTGTTTTATTCGACCAGAGATAAGTGATTGATTTAAAGATGATTTGTACAGTTGGCAAGAAGATATCTATGAGACAAATAAGGAGTTATGCTTTAAATCTAATTGGCTGGATTGTTTTTCACACCAAGAATCAAGAATCAAGAAACAATGAATATTATGTCTATATAAGAGACAAGCTTAATTCATTTACAAATGGGATTAAGGGGAGTGAATAGAAAGAGGATGCTGAAGAGAAACTGATGAAGAAAAACTTCATACAGTCCTGATCAAACAAGCTGAAGGAAGAGCTAAGGAATTCTGTAGACACCGATGAACAATGAGCACAACATCACAGAGCAGAAAGTATGGAGCACAAGGATTGAATTGATACATTGGTCAGAGAGGTAATGTACTTAAATAGATCTGAAAATCTGCAATTCAAAGTTACAATATGAACAGTTCATAGTGTTTCAGTTTAACCATTGAAGCATCAAGTCTCTTAACCGAGCAGGACATAACAATCTTCTATATATTGAGGTACATCTCAAGGAGTGCCAAAAAGGTTGATTCATGAAAGTAGCATTGGACTTGCCCGATACCTATTGAAAGTCTAAGAAGGAGGTTGATTCAAGGATGGTAGCAATAGAT